>JAHDYR010000011.1:0-70971 GCA_019828565.1 Carpediemonas membranifera
GATCACATCAAACGTGTGTCAAATCCGGCAAATCGGTGCGATTAAAAAAGGGCAGGGAAGCGACCCATAAGGCGTACTTATACCGCTCTGCCACGTGATCTCAACCTCTCATTCCCAATTTCGTGCAATGTTGCTTTTTTCTGCAGCAGAGTTTGAAAGTTTGATACTGCGCATGCGTATTGCCCAGGTATAGCCAAGTACTACCATACCACTTTGAAGATCCAGCTCCGGCTCATCGTCGAGTTCATTTTTTCTTGCAACCGTAGATTGTATCACAACTTTTTGAGGTCGAAGATAATCTAGGGATGTTGACAGTATGTTACATCGACGATATTATTGTCTTCGGCAGCGACGAGGCCGAGAATATCTCTATGAACCTCGAAAGAGTCCTGGACCGTGCGCGTAAGGTCAAGCTCCAGCTCAATCGCGAAGTACCAGTTCGGCGGGCAGGGAAGTCGAGTTCTTAGGTTGGGTTGTCGTGATGGGCGGGTGAGCATCGCACCCAGCCGTGTAGACGACATCGCAAATCTCCGAGATGCCGACATCCATCAAGGGCATGCAGGGCCTAGTAGGATTCCTCAACTATTTCCGGGATCACATCCCCCATTTTGCGGAAATCGGACACCCGTTAATCGAAGCTATGTCCGGTCACACAAGTCTCGGCCTGACCGCCCAGCAGGAGGCCCTCGATAAGCTCAAGCAGAGCCTTACCTCCGCTGACGCCCTAGCAATTTTCGACGCCACGGAAGGAGCATTCTATAATGACCGACGCCTCGGGAGTGGGGTACGGCGCAGTCCTATTGCAAGAGGGCAAGCCTGTCTGTTACATGTCGAAGGCCTTCAACGCCACACAGTCTCGTTGGTCAACGATTGAGAGGAGGCGTACGCCATTGTGGCGGCCTTGCAGCGCTGGCGCAAGTTCACTTGCCTGGGGACCCTTTCTCCATACTCACTGACCACCGAAACCTTACCTTCATGTACCGTAGCATCAACCCGAAAGTCAGGAGGTGGGCCGATGCCATTTCCGACTTGGACTTTGAGATTAAGCACGTCGCCGGCCTGGACAATGGAGCCGCCGTGCAGATGGTCTGTCCGTGTGTTTACTATGTTCACTTTCCGCAAAGCTGCGACCGATGATATTGAAGAAGCACACACCACCGCCGGCGCCCATCTATCTCGACGCCTAACGACCGAGAAGCTTAGAGCCGAAGGGTTGTCGGTGTCGAGAGCCGCAGTCGACCAGGTGATTGCAGCTTGCCCGGTGTGCCAAGTCCTCTCGAGGGCCCACGTCGATACACCGGATGGTCTGCATACCGCCGTTGATGAACCGTTTAAGCGAGTAGCCATCGGCACCTTGCTTAGGTCCGTTCAAGTCGCAGTTCCGCACATCTCCGTCATCATAGATATGTGTAGTAGGTGGACCGAGTTGGTTCCAGTTACAGGTACGACTGCGCAAGCCGCAGTTACGGCGTTCGTTAATAACTGGGTCTTACGCTATGGCTGCCCCGAGGTCACCCACAGACTGACGGCGGGCCCGAGTTTAACAATCAGCTCATGAAGTCCCTGGCCGACGAGATGGGTTTCCACACCCATGTTGCGACTCCACATCACCCGCAATCTAATGGCATCGTCGAACGGGCCAACAGTGGAGTTCTCAAAATCTTGAAGGCCAGAAAGTTCCATTTCCGGGACGCGGACTGGGTCAAGCACTTACCTGTCGCACTAATTTATCAGTCAATTCGACGCGGGATACCCACTCACCTCTCACCATCCGAGATCATACTGAGGTGTCAACATCAGGATCCCAGAACGAGATCATCATCTGCACCCACTGACTAGCGCCAGAATACAGGACGAGATCGCTGGCAGCTGGCCAAAACCATCCCAGCTGGCTTGAGGGTAGAATTCCAGGCAGTGAGAGAGGACGCTCTCGCAAACGCCGCATCGTCACGTCAGAGTTACTGGTAGCCGGTTCGTGTTGTTGGTCAGAGTACCCGCAGCCAGACCTCCCAACAAGCTGATGCCCGGGATGGCCGAGGGGCCCATGCGACGGGTCAGTGCGGTTAAGAAAGATGGCGTGACGGTCGCCTATGAAGTTCAGGACCTCAACCAGGGGAAGCCAAGGCAAGATATTGAAGGTCGACGCCTCGCGCGTACGCAGATTTAACCCTGGCAATCTATCCGAGCGAGATCAAGGACTTGGCCGCCACGGCGGAGCGATGAGTGGGAAGTGGACCGTATTTCCAAATCGCGGGAACGGAACACGAACCAAACGCGAAATACCGCGTTCACTGGTCTGGTTTCGAGGACGAGGAGGCGACATGGCAGGATTGGGACTCCGTCCAAGGACCTGGGAAGCGTGAGATGTATATTTGAAGTCTGACCAAGCCAAAGCTGGACGGTCTATAAATCTTCACCACATCTAATCGCTCCGGCGTCAAGTCATCGGGTATTCATCGTGCGGAAACTCCTCGGTATCGGTCAGCTCGACCAACCAAGACGCGTCAGCGTGGCGCTCAAGATCGTGCTCAGCAAGATAGTCGCGCACACAACGGAGCGAGACCGGAGATCGGCGTTCAGCCAGACGATGCTGAGGCTGAGTAACCCTCATGCTGGAGTATGAGGCGAGGTCCAGGTCCACAGAAAAGATCGTTTGAGGAATTCATGACGGACAACACACGTCACGGTGTAGTAACGGTCCGGGTCCGAGACCTGAATAGGCTCCCAGTGGACCTCGTCACCGATCGCAGGCAGGTGACCCTCGCGACACAGCTCGTCGACCAGGGTCGCCCAGAAGGCGCTGGGAGCTGAGATGCAGCGGCTGATCCCGAAGAGTGCCACTCCGGGAAGCAATCGGGCGAGAGAAAGAAAGAAATTTACATGGTGCTTGGATTCTGACCCCGGACTGAGCTTGTTTCCCGTTGTCTTGGAGCTGAGTGCCCCGGGGTACTGCCTATTTCCCGTGGCAAACTGGTCAGCAGCGTTTGCCTTGGGCTTTCGGTGCTACTGTCTCCGCGGAAAGCCGATTCCAATCGCCCCAGAGGCCCTGCGGCCATCTCCGTGCAAATATGCTTTCCTGTCTCCCTGAAAGTCCGGCAACTATCCGGGGAGCCTGGGGGTCTGTCCTCGGGGCATTGACAGGCAGGATCGTCCTGCAGGACCTTGACTATGACACTCCTTGCTTCCCTGCAGTCCTTGTAGAGCCGTTCAGCCACGGCACCCTCTCGTCTGTCCGGTTCCCCAATTCCATGCCCCCTCGACTCTGTTAAGAAGCCTACCCGAAGGCGGGGGAAAGTGACTAAGTCCATGCTGTCTACCCCGGTTAGGTGGCGTGGGTCAGCGGCAGCCCCAGGCACTAGGCCTGGTTGTCCTGTTACCCCTTACAACATTTCGCTTGCACTACATGTCCTTGGTTTCCCATGTCGTTAACAAGGGCGGCAGGGGCACCTGTGCCCCTCCGACCCCCGTGGCCAGTCCCTGCAGTTTCCTTGGGGTCCCAACGAGTGGTGCAACCATATGAATATGGATTTCCTTGACCTTATCCTTGCTCTGTCCTTGTTGCATGTCCTTTCTTTCCATAATTCTGGTCTGTCCTTCCCTGTTATTTCCTTGCAGTCGTTCCTTCCCTTGCTTTGGTTCCTGGCTACCGGGATACGTGGGGCCTTTCCTCACTGATCCCAGGAGCTTAGCACCAGCGAGGGTGGTCCATGGCTGATTCCTTGTCCATCCCTTCCCGGTCCTGGAGTCAGGGGTTCATGACATGCTTCTATTCCACCTTGAAGCTGTTGTAAACCTTTGCCAGTTCCCGTAGTCCTGCCGTGAGGCCTTCCCAAATGTCCTCCGAGCCCCATATTATTAGTTGCTGTAATTCTAGGATGGGTCTTTCCTGGTACCATTCGCCCTGGGGGCCCTGCCTTACTTCCAAGTCCTTAGTTTTGTGCTTCGCTGCTGTCCACAGCTTTGTCCAAGCTTCTCCCCTGTCTACTGCCGGGCATTCACAGATTATGTGCGCAGCCGATCCTAGCCTCTGGCCCTCTGCCCACTCCCTGATCATTTCCTGCTTCCTTGCTGGTCCTGGCTTTTCCCTAATGATCCTGTAGAACAGGCTCACCTCCGACTCCTCCGAGCATAGGGGGCATAGTCTGCTAATTTCTCTCTTCAGGTCAGCGCCTTGGGCCAGCTCTGTGATGGCTCTCATAGGGCCCTCCCCTCTCTCTGCCGACGATGGGGATGGGCTGACATTGGCTGCAATGGATACAATTCTCTTCCATTCCGCCCTGCTTTGCCCCTTCCCAGCCTTTCGGTCTACCGTAGGCTTACCTTGCAGACACTTGCTTAATTTCCTTGTCCCCATGATTTCCATTAGTCCTAGTGCCGTACGGCTTTTGCACCGCTTCATCCACCCCCTCCCTGATCGTTTCCATGCCATAATCCAGTAGCGCTGGTTTAGGGGCTCCCTCTCTGGTGCCCTCCAGTAGATGCTGCACTCTCTCCCCTAGCTTCCCACATAACCGTGCCCTCGCCCCCATTCTCTGTTTCTGACTGGTATATCCTGGTCCCTGTAGTTGACTATCCTTTTGACTGCCAGCCATTCCATGTGTGCCTGGAGGTCCACCCATCCATTCATCAGCCTCATGGCTGCGCCCCCTCCCGGTCCTGTTCCTGCCATGATTCCCTGCCAGTCATTCCAGATCCTTCTACCTCCCGGTGCGTTCCCCCACACCTCGACTCCGAAGAGGATCCTGGGCCATATATATATTTCCAGTAGTAGCCTGCTCGCTAGTGCTGGCATGTTTGCCCTGGTCCACCCTGCCCATCTCACCAGTCTCTTGTACCTTTCGCTCTGCTCCTGTTTCCGCCTTATGCAGGCCGACATAGGGTCCTTCCCACTTGCGATCCATAATCCCAGGTATCTCGCCTCCTTCTCTGGCAGTAGTGTTACCCCCTCGATCCTGACTAGGGCTGTTCTGTCCACGCTAATCATTACATTCTTCTGGGCGTTCACCCTCATTTCATGCTCTCTGATTATGTCCACCATTATGTTGGCGACCATCTGGCTATGCTCCGGTTTGCTCCCTGTGACCGCAGTGTCATCCACAAACATGGTAAGTGCTGCCGGTAGTCGGTCGCTGAGGTGGCTCGTGGTCCTTGGCGGTTCTCTGATGTCGTACCGTTCTCCCTTGATTTTTCTTTTCTGGCCAGGTGGGGCCAGTTAGCCATGAACAGCACAAACAGTGTCGGTGCCAGGACGCACCCTTGCTTAACTCCCCTGTTGGTTCTTTCCCATGCCTTTGCCCCCTTGACTGATATCCAGGTTTCCTTTATTGTGCCTTGAATTGCCCTGATCAAGTGCTCCTCCACCCCCATACCCTGTAGCTTATCCATGAGAATGTCCCTTGGTACCGTGTCATATGCCTTCTCGATGTCCAGAAAGATTGACGTGGTCTCACCCCCTCCTGGTGCCGCTGCACAATGTACTGTATCTGCTGGATGACGTCCCTGTCTGACTGGAAACCAGCCTGTTCTCTTGGTATGAACCTTTTCGTTGCTGCTTCCAGACGTATCTTGAGCAATCTACCATAGACCCTGTACAGCAGTGGTGTCAAGGATATTGGTCTATATGATTCCGGCTTGACCCTTGGCTTCCCTGTCTTGTGTATGGCCGACACTGTGGCATACTTCCATGCTTTGGGTACGTCGCCCTCCCTGTAGACCCTGTTGATGAGCCTCGTCACTTCCCTAAGGCCTTTCTCATCCAGCTCTCTCAGCATGTCTCCAGATGTGAGGTCAGGCCCTGGTGCGGTGTCCCTCCTGATCCTTTTGATTGCGGCTTTGACCTCGCTTTCCTTGAACTCATTTCCGTCCCTGCCCCTCCATGTCTTCCAGGTGGGTTCCCTGCCTCTGCTGACTCTAGCATACTGTTGCAAGAGGATCTCGCTGATGGCCGCCTTGTCCGTGGTTATCACTCCGTCCTTGAGGAGGCTCTCCGGCATTCCCTTGTATTGGTTGTCACACCACCACCTTCTGATGGCAGCTTCCACTGAGGCCCTTGAGGCCCTATACCCCCTTTTTGCACTTCTGCTGATGTCGGCCACCCATTTGGCCCTGCGCTCTCCCCAGTATTTCTCCAGCTCCTCTTTCATCCTTTCCTTCCTGGTCCTGTTGCCTATTTCTGTCCATGGGGTTCGCTGGAGTTCGCTCCACACTCCGTTCCCGAACACTTTGTCCCTTGCCTTTGCTCCCCTGTTGTTCACTGGGTCGCCCATGCATGCTCTTATAGTCTCTTCCCATTGGTCCGAGCTCTTGATCCTGTTCAGCTTTGAGACTGTGACTGGCCCCTCCTTCTTTTTCATGGGCCAGGTGTGCACCTCGGGTATGGCCAGAGCCACGTCTCGCTCACTTCTGCCATAGTACCGTTGTTCCTTCCATGCTAGTGTGATTCCATTGTGTGCTGAGCCCCATACCCCGACCTTCTGAGACTCTACCACCTCAATCTCCGCCCCCTGGATTCCTGGTGTTGTCACTGCAAAGTCCGGGGTTGATGTTCCTGATGTGAGCGTCCCAGACTTGGGTATGATGGCTTTGAGCCTGTGCTTCTCCATCATATCCTTCCACCGGGTGGATCTTTCCATCTGGCCTGGGTCGATGTTCCAGTCTCCCATAATTATGGCCTCCATGCTCCCTTTCATGTCCATGATCTTCTGTATAGTGTCCCTGAATCCATCCTTCTCCTGCTTGCTGTGGCCGGATGGAGGGCCATACACGTTGATGACTAGTATGTCCCTGCCGGTTCTCATTATGCTGGCTTGCACTCTTCCCGATAGGCTGTCCGTTATGCCGATGTCCCACTTTGCAGTTGCGTGTGGGCTCACTATCGTGCCGATGCCTTCCCTTGTTCCCTTCCATCTTGGCGCAGGTTCGTCATTGCCTGCTATGCCTAGTTGTCGGTTGATGCGGTGCTGACTTTTTGACATCCGCCTTTCGTTTTTCGTTGGCTAAGACCAGGTCCTCTTCCGTCTCCCTCCCTGCTAGTGCGTAGTCAAGGTCCATGAAGCAATGAACCCTCGTATTCGCCGTTCTCCATGTCTCTTGTATGAGTACTGCCTCTATGTCCTTCAACCTTAGCTGAATCGCCGTTGCCATAGACGCCGTGAAGTCCTTTCCTCTTCCTATGTGTCCCTCTGTGTTCAGACTAAGTATCTTGTAGGTTACCATTGCCTTTGTCCTGTTTCCTTATCCTGCGAATTCCCAGAATTTGGGAGCCCCAGCTTCCCGCTCCTCTCCTGCTATCCTTGTCCTAACAAGGGGCCTAGATGCCGGTCTCGGTGACCCTTGTCAGGCCAACCTTGTTACCACCTGGTGACCTTCCATTCTTCGGGCAGGGTACTTAGGAGGGGGACGATATGACGTGACCCCCCTTTGGCTGCCGCTACAGCCTACCGGCAGTGCATTTCAGCTAATGCCGGGCCCTGGGTGGGAGCCAGGGCTTGTGAATTATAAAGAAAATGTTGCTTGTTCCTTGAAAGAATACTGCTTTACCATGTCCTTACTCCTCCTCCGTGGACTCCCCACTGCTGCTGCAGCTGTCCTCGGCCTGACTCACTTGCTGTCCTTGTAGACTCTGCATTACCGTGATGAACTGGGTCATCAGGTCCATGGGTGAGATCTGCTTGGCCTTCTTAGCCTTCTTGTGCTTGTGCCGGGGGATCGTGGGCTTCTCCTTGCTGGGCTTAGTCGCGACGCCGGAGAGCACCAACCTTCCGTGGCCTTGCTCTTGCATGAGTCGGGCAGCCTTGAGCGCTGAGATCTCTTGTTGCGCCTCTGCCAACTGCTTTCGGAGCCGCAGCTTCTCCGAGTCCATGCCGGTTGCCTGTCTGCTTCCAGACTCCCAGTCCATGTCCTCTTCGTGCCTGCTTCTCTTTCCGCTGTCCGAGTCCATGGTCCTACTCGTGCTGCCCTCCTTGCGCTTGAGCGTCGTGGAGGAAGAGTGATCCTTGCTGTTGTCCATGCCTCCCTCTGAGCCTCTACCGGCCCAGGTGTTCCCGCTGAACGAGCCTCTCATCTGCGTTCCCGTGTTGTCCTGTCTCTCCCTGTCGTCTCCTCCGTGGTTACGATCCGAGGTCCTGTTCATGTTACCAGCTCTGTCGCCGGTTCTGTCGTCAGCTCTGACACCAGCTCTACCGCCGGCTCCGTGTCCTACCCTTCTGTCCTCTTCCCTGTCTCCATGCTGGTCGTGATGTCCTTGATCCGCGTCCTGGCCGAAGTGCCTGCCCACCATCCTGGTGCTAATCCGCCTCGCCTTTTCCTCCAGGCCGTTGTCGAAGAACCTACTTTGGTATGGCTGTTCGGACTTTCCGTCGATGGTGGGGACATACGTGATGCCTGGGACATTGACTGTGTTGGCTCTGGGCTCGTCCTGGATAGCTGCCGAGACTAGTCTGGCCCCTTCCTTGCGCATGCGGCTTAGGATGGTCCCAGCCTCGCTGACCCTGACCATGCCCCAGTCTCTCGGGATGAAGCTCGCCCCTAGGGTGATCCTACCCCTGTTCCTGGGGGGCCTTGACGTTGACTATGACCTTCTCATAGTCCCTGAGGCTCTCTGCTAGGTCGTCGCAGCCCCAGACTCCTTGATGAGCCGTAGCCTCCTTCGAGGGCCACCACTCGTATAGCATGGCCATGGTTATGATGTCCTCCTCCCTTGCTGCCCCTAGGCCCTTCCTGACGCGTACCATGCGGAGCTGGTTAGCCGTGGCTCTTTCCATGATGGTCCATAGCGGGCTTCTCTCCAGTACACCTTCGTTGTCCATGATTGTGAGGGGGCCAGTAAGATGCCCTTCATGCCCAACAGAACCTCCCCGAACCCGAAGCCGATGCCGAAGCGGTGTCCGTTGTCCGGGACTACGAGGATCCTGTCGCCGACTTCCCCTGCTGACGTCCCTTGCGTCCCCGATCGGGTACGTGCCGAAGATCTCAAAGGTGTCCCTCCTTGTCGCGAATTCCGGGCCTCCCATGATATCCATGCCCGGCTCCGCCTTCCCGACTGCTTCCATGGTCTTGTCGAGTGCCTTACCCATGTAGTGGTAGACGTCTGGGGTGCTCATCCTCTCCCTTGCATAGGGCCCTGATCCTGGCTGTGAAGACTACTGTATCCGCCAACCCACAGTGGTAGCAACCCGCGGTGTGTCTGTGGTACGGACAGACTCCCTTGGGCTCGCTCCTGTTCTGCCATCCATTTGACCATGTTGTTACTGCTTCCAGGTAGTTGGCCTTGTCGAGGTTGTCCCTGAGGTTTTGGCCAGCCTCCTCCTTGCCGTTGTTCTCCAGGATCTCTGGTAGCTTCTTCTCGTCCACCAGCCTAGCTTGGAAGAATTCCCTGGTTCCTTGCTCCAGTCCATTTGTGGGGTTCGTGAGGAGGAAGCTTTCCATCTCCACCCCCTTTGCATACATGATTATCTTCCAACCCTCCGACCTTTCGATCCTTGCCAGCTGAGCCGCCAGGCGGTTGGCCCAGTCCCTGAAAGTATGTATGTGCTTCTCATACTCGATCGGCGGCCGCCCCGTCCCGACCTCCACGAAGGTGGCCGGCGGCAGCCCCGTCACTGCCCATGCCGTGTACCTCGCTTGGTCCATGCTTGCTGCCGGTATGTCCTGGTAATACAGGCCATGCCCGTGTCCAAGAATGTCCCCAGTGCTGAGGTCAAAGAGTACGATCCCGCCCTCAACCGGGATGGCAGGGATCCCTGCCTTCTTGACGCCAGGGTCTGCGCACTCGAAGTCGATGGCTCCGATCACCAGTCGTTTCTCCTTGTCCTTTCTAGGCATCCTCGGCGGCTGGCTGCTGACCTTGTTTGAGTCGACCTCCTCGTCCTGGTCGATCTTGCCTTGGTTGGCCCCGACCATGTCCTTGTTCACTTCCAGGAGGCTGTCGTCGAGGCTTCTTCTGCCGGGCATGGTGGCCTGCTGGCGTCGTTCCTCCTTGTCCTTGACATGTTGCTCCTCGTCTCCGTCGATGACCGTGCTAGCGGACGACCTGTCCAGATCGGCATGTTCGTCCCTATTGCTGCGGACCGAGGTGGCCTTGAGCACTTCCAGCCTCACCTTCCGGAACGGCGGCTCGTTGCTAAGGGGGTCTCCTCCCCTTCGCCCAGGATATTGGTTCTGCCCTTCAGGTAGATCCCTGACTTGTTCCATGCTGCCTGCCATATGGCCGGGGCCTCCGGTGCCTGAAGCCTGAGGATGTCCCTAGCCTCCTCCATGAAGCGGCTGATGGACCATGCTGACGTGTCGCTTAGCTCTAGGATGACCCTGTACTTGCCGTCCTCTTGCTCGTAGGCCACTCTGGTGACCGGGCCTTGGTTTGCCGGATCCCATACCTTGTCGTAAGGCACGCCTTCTACGGCCTCGTCTCCATGAGCCCCTGATACCAGTATGAACGACCCTTCGGCCTTCTTGACGCTGTCCCTGTCTACATCCCATTCGATGGGCCCATCTTCCTTCGGCTTGAGGATCGCCGTCTCGATGTCCTTCTCAGATGGCCATCTTGCCATGCCAGTGAAGCCCGCTTTCAGCGTCTTGGGCTCCAGTGCCTGTGCCATGTCCTTTGCTTCCTCGTCTCTGGGGTTGAGCGCCTCTGTGAGCATGTAGAAAAGGTCGCGGAGGCCGTGGATGCCGCATGGGTTCCTGAGGATGATGTCCTTGTTGTCAGTGACGCCGGTTGCGAAGAGGATGCGTCTGGCGTTCATGATTACTTCCTTGCGTCCTTTGGAGTTCGCATTGAGCGACTTTCCTGTGAACTTGCCTGTTCTACGAAGAAGTAGAGTCCTTGAATCGTTCCTTTCAGCGAGAAAGCTGTCCAGTAGTTCCCTGATGTCCTCCCACTGCTTCTGCGTGGAATCCCTGATCCTTGTCGGTATTTCTACCTGCATTGTTGAGTGCAAAATTTCTCCCCTTTTCCTAGTCCATAAACTGGGTCGGAATTTTTGGGTCCGAAAGTCGGGCCACATGTACATATCCGGGTGAGGTCTCCGTCCAGGCCTTCCAGTTTCTCCCATTGTCCATGCTCCGTACTATATAGGCCATTCTTTCAAAAAGGCGCGGTCCTAAAAATGCGTCGCCCTTTTCTGAGTAGCGGGGCCTTTCTGTGTAGTTGTTGTTGCTTTGTTCGTAGTCTCCTTTTAGCCTCTATCGACGGCCCCTGTTTCCCTTTTGTGCTGCCCTTCCTTCCTTGTGGTCTTGACAAAACCATGTAGCCGCCGGTGCTAGCACTGGCCCTCGACGGTTGTTTTCCTTTTCCTTGTAAACATACGTTCCATGAAGACACTTTGATTCCTTGGTATGGGCGTGGAGCTCCCACTCGCGCCCAGCGGTATGCCCTGATAGCAACCCTTGAATGTTCAGACAGGAGGCCAAGGCCGCTCCTTCTGAGCTCCATGGGGCACTGCCCTATCCATATAGGCCAGGCCTGTTGGTCCTTGTCCATCCATGATCGAAGTGTTTCCACTTTGCTGAAATCATTGGTGAACTGACCGTCGCTCCCCTGGGAGGTTTATACCGATGCGAGTGATTACGGGATTGCCCGGCTGCGCGAGTCTGCTGGTGCGATCGACGAAGAATACATTCTGTTGGCTGCCTTACCCTGCCTTTTACAGGTACGTATAAGTGGTAGGCTTATGCTTTTCCGAGAAATATATCTAACGCTTCGCAGTCCTTGACGTTCTCGTAAGGCTCCCAAGTGTCCTCGCATGGCTCATACCCTTTCCAGTGCACGTGGAACTTCCTATTCTTGATCGACTTCTCATTGGATGAATCGTAAATGCACTCGACAACGTACTCGGCATCAGTGGTCGCTGCCAGGGCCTGTGCTGAGTCGCGTGACAAGTCACCCTCGAAAGACCTCACGCGCTCGGATGCTACCCTGAACTCCTTACCCGAGTTCACGTCTCTCACATTGTATGCTACCGGTAAGTTGTCGACGATAACCGGGCTCACTAGCTGCATTGGGCCTCGCCAACCTGCCGCAAGCTTGGAAGGTGGCTTAGTCGGATACTTCACCAGCACCCACTCTGAATCAATAACCGGCGGGGACCCAACCCGGTTGCGCGCGTCCTCTTGCATGGCTCGGATGCGTGCCGCGGCCATCTGTCTCGCGAGTTTCACCGCCTCGCCATTATCTGCCGGATAGTCCGCGCTGTCATCTTGGCTCGTGAAGACAATCTCACTCGGCACTCGCATGTCGCTTCCAAAGATAATCTCAGCCGGCGTGAGGTGATGGGCCGCTCTGGGTGTTGAATTAACAATAAATTGTGCCACTGGTAAACAGTCGACCCAATCCTCGGTCTGGAGCTCATACTTCCTGGAGCGCAAGATTCGTTCGATTCGAGAGTTCGCCCGCTCTACAATCCCATTGGACTGCGGGTGATACGGAGTTGTGATATGGGTCGAGAACCCGACTCGACCAGCAAGATCCTCGAACAAACGGTTTGCAAACTGGCGCCCTCCGTCTGACTGGAGAACTCTAGGCGCCCCGTACCGTAGTAGCCACGTATTCGTAAATGCTCTTACTGCTTCAAGGGCCTTCGTAGTCCGTAGGGGTACCAGCTCTGTCCACCTTGAGGCCGTGTCAACCATTACCAAGATATAGCTGAAACCGTTGACCTCTGGTAGCGGGCCAATCGTGTCAATCGCTACCTTATCAAACGGAGTTACACTCGCTGTGTGCAAGTACGACCGCTTGGCGTCCTCTGGCTTCGCCGTGAGCTGACAGACTGGGCACTTGTTAATTACCTCTGCGACTTGGTCAATGGGGGCTCGCTTCCCTCTCGCCTTCAACAGCTCGACTGTCGTATAAAGGGGGAGATGGGCTTGACCGTGGAGGTGAGCGTCATGGATCTCATTCTCTGTCGCGGTCGGGGTCTTGGACGCAGCAAAGACTCTGCTCAATCCATCCGCTGCTCCATTATCTACTCCAGGGACGTGTCGTATTGTGAAGGGGAGGTCTGCGATCGATTCATACCACCTTTGGACCTTAGCGTTTGATGAACGGGCCATATAAATGAGATTACGGTGGTCGGTCAGCAGCGTGAAAGGGGTCCAGACCAGGAAACGGCGCCAGCGTTGAAGCGCAGAGACGATAGCATATGCCTCCTGTTCTATCGTGCTCCATCTTGTCTGTACATCTGTGAACGCCTTCGACATATAACTGACCGGCTTTCCATCCTGCAGGAGGACACCTCCGATCCCTACGTCCGACGCGTCGGTCATCACCACGTGGCGCTTTGTCACGTCGAAGTGTTGTAAGATGGGTGCGGAACACAGTAGATCCTTCACCAGGGCCAAGGCTTTGGTCTGCTCTGGGGTGCCTAGCCCAATCTTACCGGCTGCCGCGAGTGCCAATGGTCGCGTGACCATGGAAAAGTGTGGCACGAAGTCACGGACGAAGTTCAGAAATCCCATGAGTGCCTGGGCCGCCTTTCGGGACTTGGGTAGTTTGAGCTCTTGGATGTCATGTACCCGGTCGGCAGCAATACCGTAGCCCTCACCTGAAACTGTCCAGCCAAGGAACTCGACTGTAGACTGGCCGAAATGTGACTTCTCGGCATTGAGGCGAAGATTCAGTTCATCCGCTCGCTTGAGGACCTTCGTCAGGTTGACGATATACTCTGCCTCTGTTCTTCCGAAGACTACGATGTCATCGATATAAATCAGGCAACTGGCTCCTAGTAAATCTGCGAACGCCCGCTCCATCGAGTACTGAAAGTGAGCACCCGCGTTCTTCAAACCAAACGGCATGCCCGTATACTGGAACTTGCCCCTCGGCGTATTGAACGCCGTGTACTGGCGCGAACGTTCGGACATCTGAATCTGGTGGTACCCTGCCGATAAATCTAGGGTGGCGAACACCTTGGATGCGCCTAACTTCGCTAAACACGTCTGTATCTCCGGGATAGGGTACTCGAACGGCTCCGTCTCGTCGTTGATCTTACGGAAATCTACGACCATGCGTGTCTTGTCCGGACCCTTCGGAACCAGGAGCACCGGCGAAGCATATGGGCTGAAAGACTGCTCGACGTACTTCTTCTCGATTAGCTCGGCGAGATGTTGGTCGAATAAGTGCTCGCGCTGGTATGGGACGTAGTTAGACCGTGACGCGATCACCCTGTCCGACTTGAGCACAAGGTCATATGGTTCTAGATTGCTGAAACCTTGCCGGTCGTGGAAACAGTGGTCATAGCGGGCCAATATCCGACTCTGCTTATCGTTCATATCCGCTCGCAAACTGTAGAGTCGTCTCTCAAGACGCTCGAGTGTCGATGGGAGCTGGGCGTCCTCTTCGATCGACGAGTCGCTCGACCTAGCTCCAACATGTGGAAGAATGCCCCAGTCCACCATGACTGCATAGTTCAAGAGCATGTCATACTCCATCTCAACTGCATACGCGGTCACCGTCGCCTCGACGCCCTTCGGGGTCATCGGCGACTTGTCCATGATTACTGGGACCTCATAGGTCGTGTCTGTCTGGATTCTGCCTCCGGGTGACTTGATGTGTATCGGGCTGGCTAGCTTCGTCGCGTTCAGTCCCGCTTCCTGAGCTGAGGCGGGGTTAACGAGCGGGATGTCCGCACCACAATCGAATAGTATGCGTCCCCATGCGCAGCCGTCCACTGCACCCGATACCACAGGCAATGATGGAGTTGTCTCGCCAGCCATAGTCCAAACGCGCGCCGGTGTCGAGTAATTGGTGTACTTACGGTCGTTTACAGGAACTGGGCCTGTCGACCGGCAGAACTTGGCCATGTGGCCCAGCTTTCCACACTTTGCGCACTTGATCTTATCTCTCTTACAGTCCCGGGCGAAGTGACCTTGCTTGCCGCAGTTCTGACACTGCTTACTGGCTCTGTCGGGCCGTCTCGTATCAGGCTGGAAACTGGAGTGGTTGTACGCGTGCGGTGGCTCAGGAGCTTGGCGTTGGAGGGGAGGCTGGTCAGGTCTTGCCTGTTGACGTTCTTGGCGGCCCGGACGGGCTCTGCTAGACTTGACGCGGCTTCCAGGATGTGTTAACGACACTGGATGGAGGGATGCGTATGATTCAGAGATGAGACGAGCTTCCTCGAGCTTCTTGCAGATCATAAGAGAGGTAATGAAGGTCTCATCGAGCGACATTCCTACTACGGCGTCTTTGACCTCCTCGCGGAGGAACTCGTCCAGGATTCCGTTCAGGAACATCTGGCGGATCGTAGCAGGCGCCAGATCAGGCTTGATGATGCGGTACCTTGTACGGAACTTGTCCAAGTACTGTGTGAAGCGCCCCGAATGGACGCCCTTCACAGAGAGCTGGAATAGTTGGCGCTGTAGGATAGCTGATTGAGGTTTGATGGCGTCAACGACGGCCTGGAAAGCTAGGTCTTCCGCTCCGGACTTTTTCATACGGACTTGCGGTGCGCGAAAAATAAGGGAGGATGATGTCTTCTGTCTCCTCGCGCGGCGGTACACCTGCTTAACATCAACACCCGATGAACTGCAGAATGTTAGAACTGCAGGGCCTAAGCGCTTAATGAGGCGGCGCTTTCCACCGGCCTGAACATGTCTCGTTAGCTTTTCGTGAAATGCCAGAATGGCACTAATGCTTGGCTCGTTCACTGACGGGCCGTTTTCAGTCATTTGAAGTAATATTACTGTGGTTTGACTATACCTGTTTTACTGGGAGAATAGACTTCGACACAGGGGTGTCGAAGTCAATCCATAAATGTTCTTAAATTGTACTGACTGACACCTTCACTCGCCAGTGGGTCGAAGAGTGCCCCATATGCCAGAAGGCACGGGAACCGGGGCGTACGAGAGTCCCCTGGAACTCCACGCAGCACAGGCAGCCATTCGAGGTGGTGCAGCTTGATACTATCGGGCCCCTCCCCCAATCACCGCACGGCAACCAGTACGTTGTCGTAGTCATTGATGCGTTCTCGAAGTACGTGGACGTCTACCCGGTGAAGAGCACCGACGCCCAGGGGGCGGCCGAGGTGGTCGCCCGCGTGTGTGGTCGATGGGGAGTACCACAGACGATCCAGACTGACCAAGGCTCGCAGTTCCGAAATGAACTCGTCAACCAAGTCACGACTCGACTGACCCTCAACCATCGATTCTCCACCGCATATCATCCTGCTAGTAATGGCATAGTGGAGAGAGCCAATGGCACGTTGGTCCGAGCTCTACGCAAGCTGTTGTTGGAGGCGGAAGACGACCAGTGGGAGCACTGGCTCCCCGGTCGCGCAGCTGGTGATTAACAGCGCGCCACACAGCACGCTAGGGGGCATGAGCCCACTCCAATGCCTCTTCGGCATCTCACCCGCCGTTCTTAAGTCGGCCGAGCAGTTGGCACCGATGGCGGAGGCTGTCGGGGCCCCGGCGGATCTGGCAGAGTGGGCACGGGCTCGGCAGGGCTTCAGAGCGGCAGCGGAACAAGCGGTGGGTGAGTATGAACGCCGCCAGGCTGCGAAACAGCCGGCTGAGTCTCAGTCTAAGGTACGGACTGGCGACCTCTATTTTGTGAGGTGGGCAACGAGACAGACGAAGTTGACTGCTAAGGCCCGTGGACCGATGCAGGCCGTCGGGCAAGGGGAAAGCCCGAACACCTGGCGCATGAAGGACTTAATCTCGCACAAGGTGGTACTGATCCATGAGGAACGGATAAGCGTGGCTAAGGTCTCGATGGAGCAAGCGGTGCGCTTAGCGGCACGGGATCATCAGGAATTCGTTGTCGAAAGGATCGTAGGCCACAAGCTCGGTGGTAGGAAGAATCGTTCGGCCATCTTGATCGAATGGGCCGGTTTTGAACCAGATGAAGCCACTTGGGAACCGTTGAACGCGGCGAATGCGCAGCTAAGAGCTCTGGACGACTATTTGGACACTTTGACATCAGTAAGTAGGAAAAGGCTGGAAGGAACCATCCCGAAGCGCCATTAGGGAAATGTCGACGACGAACTTCGTTGTTGCGGACTCCTCGACGATTTATCGACTCCTGGACTATCCGCCGACTTCTGGACGATTACGTCAAGGGTCAGAGATTTGCCCTGGATTTTTTTTTTCTCAGGAGTGAGGATTTATTTTTTTGGGTGGGGAGGGGGTAGTGTGATATATATACATATAATATATATACATATAATTACCCTCTACATATAATCCCCTGATCTCGATACGGTCAATGGCCGTCTCGAATCGACACAATTGGTGTCGCCACATAAAGCAGTGCACCCTTCACAAGGGGGTTGCCGTCCCGGACACCGGACCACGCATGTCCGAGTAGCTGGCTCTGGCCATACCAGCAATTCGATCAAAGAATAGGAATGTTGCCTATACGCGCACAGGAGGCGGAACCCTGGCCTCCTGATGTTCCAGGACTCTCTGGAGAAGCCAATTCTGTACGTTTTTCCCTCCTTAGACAGCTCATTGCCGCCGTAGTATCGAAACATGAACAGCGCGTACCAAGAGGCAAGAAACAATACGTGAACAACTGTAAGACCTTCTTTTACACGGTAACAAGCATCCCCACGCTAAGATCCATCACATGTGTTTCTGGCCCAACCATAACCGTTCGCTTTTGGTGCGACCTCATTTCGGAGTTCGCCATCCTGTTGCATTGCCACTACAACACTTCCAGCATCAAAAAACATGCCAAGAACATTGATACTGCATGCCCACTCATCCACGCTGTCTTCAAGCAGCTCTTCGTCGATCGCGTCGACATCATCGACGCATTTGATCCCGACACACTTGACTTTGTCGTCGATGATGCCCCCTCCACCACGCAACTACCGTCCCCTGAGATCCAACCGCCCAGCAGTCCTGTCCCCATGCTCTCGCCTGCCCCAACATCTCAACCGAGCATCGCAACCCCTGCGCCGCACCTTGCTGTCCTCCATAACGCCACGACCGACCGTCCCACGCATTCCCACGGTCCTCTTAGTGCCAAAGAAGCCCTGGCTGTTGGCAAACGCAAACCTGCTAAGCAGGCTCAAGTACGTTTTGCCGATGAGTTTATCGCCCTTCTCAACAGCTACAACGATTCCGAAGAGGACTGCCGAGCAGGTAAGCTGCAAATGATCCTCAGCTACACACTGACGCTGCACACTCCTACTGCCACCAAAATGCCAACAACAGCAGCCGTTTCCGCGTCCAAGCAGGCCCTCATCATGTGCCAGCGCGGTTTCTACGCAAAGGCCCTGCAGTGCCTTACCGCCACGCGCGTAGCGCTTGCCGATGACGAAATCGACGCCGCGTTCGCCCGCCTCCTCCCCGTGCCCGCCACCCCGCTCCACCCTCTGACCGACATTGGTGCGTCACCGACGACGCCCCTGCGCCACATCGAGGTGTCCGCCAACGCCATCAGCACAGTTATCCACCGCACCCGCTTCGACTCAGCGCCCGGGCCCTCTGGTCTCTCCTTCCTACACCTTAAGACAATGCTGCGCGCCCGCGGCAAGCTCTCCGGATCCCTTGTCCCCCTAATCCAAGATATTGTCAACGGCGAGCCTTGGACGGCCGCCCTCGCCCACGCCATACTTGTCCCCGTGCCCAAGAATTCCGCAACAGACATCCGCCCCATCGCGATTGGCGAGTCCCTCCGCCGCATCGCTGGCCGCATACTTGCCAAGGCCGTCCGCGACCGCCTGGTGAAGGACAAGATTTTCGTTGACCAATATGGCCTCGGTGAGAAATGTGGCGCCGAGCTCATGATCGCCAAAATGCGCGCCCTCCGCGCCAAAGGACAAACAATCGCTGCCTTTGACCTCACCAACGCATACGGCACGGTTTCGCGCCCCTATCTCCTCAGAGTTGTTGAAGAATATGCCCCTGTTGCCTCTGGCTATCTCCACACCATGTACGAGAATGGTAACCTACACGCCACCACTGGAAGCACCTTCTCCTCCGACGAAGGCATCCAACAAGGCTGTCCCGTCTCTCCACTCGCCTTCTCACTGGCCATGATGCCGATCCTGGCCCAACTACGCCGTAAGTTCCCTCCCATCACCTGGCTCGCCTACCAGGACGACCTATACGCAATAGGCACCGATTTACCAAGCACTCTGGAGCCCGCTGTTGCCACCGCGGTCGCAGCAGCGGGAATGACCCTGAACAGCGCCAAGACCATCTGGTCTGGCCCCAGCGAAGACGCCTACCCACTCAAGATCCCCCTGGGTGCAGACAGCTTCATCCAGGCCAAGTGGCAGGTCCTAGCCAGCAAGGTCAGCAACCGCCTTGCCGCCCTTGATGCCTGGCTGGATGCTGAAGGCCCAAACTCCGCACCATACGGCTTTATCATCCTCCGCACGTGTATTCTGCCCATGCTGAACCACTTCATGCGGGCTGTTCCGCCCTCCCATGCCCATCTAGCCGACACTTTCGAGACCAACCACATATGGCCCACCCTGTCTCGCATCATCGCCGCCCCGGACGAGGCCAGAGCGCACGTCATGTGGCGCGCCGGCCTCGACAGTCACGCAGGCCTCGGCCTCGCACTCCCAAGCGCAGTATGGCACTCCGCCTACCTCGGCAGCTGCGCTTGCAGACCAAACTGCCAATGAGATAGACCCCTCCGCCTTCGCTGTCCAGTGCAAGGACTGGCCCAAATCAGTCAAAGAGGTCAAGGACAAGCCCAACCCCCAGCACTACTTAACCAAACTTCTGCGGCAGCAAGCCGCGGCTCAGCTGGGGGAGCAGCCACTCCCCGACCTTCACCCCCTCATCTTCACGATCCCCTACCCCCTCCATGCCGATGCGGAAGCCGAACTCCCACCTGGTGCCACCTTCCAGGCCCTTGCCAAGCGCCAGGTCGGCCTGCCTGCCTTCAACACCGGCGACCTGCCCCAATGCCCCATGTGTAGCAAGCCCCACCCTGATACTGAGCATCTGCTCGGCTGCCAGAACCTCCCGAACGGTCTCCGCAAGCGCCGCCACGACGACATGCGCGATGCCGCTCTCACCCTCCTCCGCCGCGAAGGCGTCCCCGTCCACAAAGAGCAAAACCTCCGGCTCTTCCCGGCTGTCGAGCTTGTCGACGCACCCATCAACCCGAACGCCGATATCCCTGCCGACCTGCTCATCACCCCGCCAAACGCCATGCCCACCGTCGTCGACCTGCGCGTCACCAACTACCGGTCGAGTGCGTACTCGGACAAGACACGCCATTACCGTGACTACCGCGTGACGGTCCTCCCAGCCATCTCGTCAATCTACGGCGAGACGGCCGTTACGAAGACCAGCGGCGCGAAGAAGGAGCGCCCCTGCTGGATCGCATCGCTCGCCGGCATCTGCGGCCTGTCCGAAGGCGCGACCGCCACCCTTCGCCGCGATGTCGCCCTCGCCCACTGGAACGGCAACGTTGCAGTCTGGGCCTCGATTCCCTTCCCACGCTCATAACCGACACTGGCTCCAACTCCGATCGGGTTTCACACTGCACCACCCAGCCACACACTGCCCGCGCCCAAGCCCGCCACACACGCGTCACCTGACGCCGAGAGTGGTTCCGAATTCTCGCGCCAGGGCGCTCGGATTCTCCCCCACCGTCCCATGTAAATTCGATCATAGTATAGGTGGTTAGTATATCGCGCTGTCACCGCGGAGACCCGGGTTCAAGTCCCGGTGATCGAGCTTTTACAACAAAATGTTTGCCGCTAGCTCTCCTAGCCGCCAGCTAGCTGTCCTAGCCTCTAGACATACTTGCTCTACCCAACGGGGATATCCCACCGGCAACGAGCATAGTGGAATGGCTTGCAGGCACGCTTGCGAGCCCAAACCGACCGTCTCCTCGAGAGACCGCGTCAAAGAATGTCTGTTGTGGCTTACATCTGCCGTTGTAACGCGTGTCAGCCCCACCCTACCTAGCTCTCCCAGCCACTAGCTCCCGTCAGAGATTTAAAGTGGTGGTTGGAGAAGGATGGAGGCCAGGTGTCCCTGGACCCCCGGGTGTGTGCGGACCCCGTTGCCCATATATCTCAGCATGCTTTTCGTGGAGGCCCACGTCCCCATGGACAGGAGGACTTCGGTACTCGTGTGGGCTACCGCCAACTCCGTGGTGGCGCCCTTGCGGAATGAGTGCCACGAAATGTCGGTGCCGTACGCCTGGTGGATCCAGTGGCGAAGGGTTGACGCCGGTAGCGGCTTCGATAGTGAAATACCACCGGTTGAGGTGATCGCCCGCCAGATGAGGTCGTCGTCGCGGCGCGTTGCCGTGGGGACCCATGCCTTCAGGGCCCTTGCTGGGTTAAAGCGGGCCCACGATTGGTTTGGTACCAGCTTGCGGACGCCTGTGGCAGTCTTAGTTCTCGCGAACAGAAGGAGGGCATTGCCATCAGCGTCGAACTCGACGTCTCTTCGTCTGAGCCCAAAGATCTCTGCGCCTCTACTCACGGTGATAAAGCAGAGAGCAGAAAAGAGGGCGGCCTGGAAGGCTTGGGGTGACTTCCGATGTCTGTCTATGACCTTGCGGACTCTCGCGGACGTGACAGGCTTCGCACCCCCGGTCAGGCCTTCTACAGAGGCGACGTTCCGGGCGGCGGCGATTATCTGCTTGGCAGCGGTCGGGGGGCGCCAGTCAGACACGAGTGGGGCGGCCTCGCAAATCCAGTAGCCTTTCCTGTGTATCGACTGTGGGCCCGACGTGGTACCCTCGGTCAGAAGGAACTCTTTGAGCTGTTGCGCGTGTGAGTGGCTCGCGTTGCGGGATTGGAGGAATTTGGCGACCCAGCCCGCTGCTGTGCGGCGCGACGATTCGTTTCTGAAATGTGATAGTCGGTCGTCAGCGAGGAGGGCTTGGAACGGGTCCTCAGGATAAGCGCCACGAAGCGGATCTTGCCCTTGTCTGTCGCTGTCCAGGCTAGCTCGGACTGCAGGAGGTGTTTCGCCTGGACTCTGAGGTACAACTTGAGGGGTGTCAAACGTTTGATGGCTCGGACCTCGGGCGAGTTGAGGTCCGGGCACAGGACTATCGCCGCTGATCTCCAGTGTCGAGGGTTCCCAGTCTGGGTCGAGGCGCGTATTGTCTGGAGGCGACGACACGTCACTCCAAGAAGGGCTATAGGAGGAGCTATATAAATCCTGACTCCCCTCCAGTCCATCTGGAAGCCGTTGTCGTGGATTGACCAGGCTATTTCTGCAAAGCCTGGTAAGGCCAGAACCTTGTCGGGGCGTGCTGTGACGTCGATCTCGACCGGCCCCCACTTGCGCATGATGGTTTCCAAGACTTCTCGGGGTGACGACCAGTCGAGCTTGGCGAACCTGGAGAGCCTGTCCGCCTGGACATTCAGGTGTCCGGCAATATGGAAGCAGTGGACGTCGAGGCGCTTGGTTTCTGCCGTGTTGTAGATGTCCTGTAGGATCTGGTGTGCGGCTGGGGGAGGTTCGGCGATCCCCGTCTGTTTACCCAGCTGATGGCAGCTGAGTTGTCGGCAAAGACTGTGAGAGAGGAGCGTGACTCCTGCTGGGGCACGAGATTGATCGCCTGAGCGATCGCGAAGAGCTCCTTGACGCCAATGTGTTCCCCCTTGAGATGAGGGGGGGAAGGCACCCTGTGATGCCGCTCCCTTCTCCCCATTGAACAGGCATGCTCCCCAGCCGGACGTTGATGCGTCTGAGGTGACAGAAATCTGGAGCGTATCGCGTATTTCCCAGTCCGCTCTTGCTTCGGCGAACCTCTTGGGTGGGCGATCGCGGAGGAGGACTTGCCACGCCGCCAGCTGCCTGCGGATTTGGCTGGAGAGGTGGACGGTCTCCGTCGTAGGGGTGGCCTGCAGTGGTCTGAGTGCGAGGCGGGCGAACTGTGTGGTCCCTGCGAAGAATGACAGACGGCCTAGGAGCTTCTGCCAGTCTGAAGCTGTGATGGACCCGACCCGGAGGGCCTTGGAGATCGTGGCCGTGTAGGCCTCGGCCTTGTCTTTTGAGATTCTTAGGGACTCGCTTGCGGTGTCTATGTGGACACCTAGGTAGTCTACCTGCTAGGTCGGCGTGAGGACGCACTTGTTGAGGCCCGGTATCGCCCCCAGCGATAGCATGAGGTCGATGATCTGCGGGGTGACCGAAGCTAGGTACGATGGGGAGGCATGGGACACTAAGAAGTCGTCGAGATAGACCGCGATGGTCACCCCGAACCTGTGTGCGATGATCTTTGCAAGCTGTATGGTCGTGCTCTGGAACACGTACGGCGCCGCTGTCCATCCGAAGCCGAGTGTGTTGTACCTGAATGCGCGGCCGTCCGGTAGGACCACGCCTAGGAGGGGGGAGTCTCGCGAGGCGACGCCAAGTTGGTGGTATCCCGATGCTAGGTCTATCTTGATCATGTAGTCGTTCTTGTGCAGATTGCGGACCGCCCGTCTGATGCCGAACAGACGAAACACCCTCAGCTCTGCTGTCAACTCGTTCAGGGCTCGGAGGTCGTGCACGGGGCGGACATCGTCTTTGCCCTTCGACACCGCGAACAGGGGTGCGCTGTGACGCAGTTCGTCTATCGGGCACGGGGAGAGGACGCCCTTGGCGACTAGCTCTTCGATCTTCGGGAGTAGGCGGGGGTCCACTCGCCTTTGCGGTTCTGGTGGAGGGGGCGCAGAGGTGAGGTGGATAGGGACGCCATCCCGCAGCCAGCTTACTACCTCGGGGGAGGCACCGAGTCTTGCCCACACCGGCCACTTTTTGTTCATTGACGGGAACTGAACATCTGTGGCAAGGGCTACTTCTTGTGCTTCTTGTGAAACCCCCCTTTGTTCTGGGGCTGGTCCTTTCTCTTACCCTTGGCTCTGGCTTTGGCTGCGCAGTAGGAGATGGCACGGGGGTTTTGGTCTGGGACGTGTTGAACAAGTCGAGAAACAGTTCGCAGGTTGCGTCCGACCAGTTGTCGTCCTTGAGGTCCAGAAGGGTACGGCGTGCTTGGAGTTCCACCAGGAGTCTTGCTTTGAGCGGCTCGTCGTCGAGGGCGTTGACGATCACCATCACGCGGCGAAGCCACTTTGCTTCCGCCTTAAGTGGTCTCTTTGTCGGAAGCTCGCCGTATGCATCCATCTCTGCCAGTGTTTGGTCAATATCCGCTTCATCTTGTTCAGGGAAGAAATCAATTTGAGATTCCTTCGGCGGCTCGGTCTCGGGCGGCGGAGGAGGCGGATTAAGCTTTGCAAGCTGTTGCGAGATGGTAGCGATTGAGGCTTCTAGGTTATTGAGCCTCGTTGCCGTCGGATCTGGATGTTCCGAATTTTCTACCATTCTGCCCGCATAAACTGCGCGGCTCGCCTGGTCGGCGCATCACCATGCCGGAGCGAGGCGATCTCATTGCCCTCCGCTCACGGCCCGTTACCCGAGGTAACCTGTCAGCGCGATGTAACGCCAGGCTAGCTATCCTAGCCTCATGACATTCTTTTCATTAACCGGGGGCGCTTAATTTACACAATGTTAACGAGGAAGCTAGTGTAAGTTAAACGTGAAGTCCTCTCCGCTTACCGAGGGAGAAGGAGTATACCAGTCGTAACTGGTACCGTGCCGTCGGATCCGGCGGATCCGAACCTTGCGCCATTCTGTCCGCATAAACTGCGTGACTCGCCTGACCGGCGAAACACCTTTTGCCCGGAGTGAGGCTATCGCATCGCCCTCCGCTCCGGGCCCGTTACCCGAGGTAACCTTACTGACGATGTAGCGCCACCATATTTGCCATATTTCATGGCCAACTAACATGTGTTCTTAATCCAAAGGTGCTCACTCACTCCAGAAGCGTTCGGAAACCTTTTTTCATCATCTGATTAGGCATCGGGAGTGCGGCCACAAACTCAAGTGACGGAACGAATTCGGTTGGAGTACTCAGATAATAGGTCCAAAATCAACAATAACAGCTCCCAAAACGGCTTCGTTCAGGAGTTATGGCGAATTCTTTCAGAACGAGTCCTTCGTCGTTAGAACTTCGTGGATCATGGCATCAGCGGCTCTAGCCTGCTTCGATGAACGCAATTTTAGTAGTTGTATGTCTTTTCACGGCGAATCACTCGCCTCGTGGGCTATTGAAGTAGTCGCTCGGTGGTGCGACGAACAAAGGTTACATCTGTCCTTATCGCCTGTCCGATGTAAGCGCGGAGACTCCGGACCTCCCGCCATGTCCCCATGGCAAGAAGAGCCACAAGGGGTGTACCAGAGACTGCAAGCTCGGACGCAGCGCCCTTTCGAAAGGAGTGCCATCCTGACCCTCGACCAAAGACCTGCTGAACATCGCGGAGTAGTCCCGTGGCAGAGCGCTCGCGCTTCCTGCTGTACGCTCGGCTGCTAATCACCTCTCTCCAAAGACGGAACGTCTACTCCAGCTCGCGAGGTACCCAGCAATGCTGGACACCTTTGTCGCCTCCTCTCGCCGTCCCCCTAGGTCCGCCCCCAACCGGGCCCGCACCCGCAGGAGCAAGCGTGCACTACTTCAAGCCAAGAGTGGCTACTTGGCAAGAGCAGTCAATACGCTCATGTGCCCTGAGCAGTCCAATTCGGACGAGGAGGTCGACCGCGAGTTGGCGGAGCTGCAAGCACACCCCTCCCCTGATGGCCTCGAGGCTTTCTCTTGGTCAGACGTGCCAGCGGCCCCGTTATCGTCTATCACCATCTCCCGAAAGACCCTCAAGAAGAAAGCTCTTGGGTCCCTCCCCGCCGACAAGGCTCCCGGACCCACCGGCCTGAGCTTCCTCCACCTGAGGGTAGCCTACAAGATCATGCGCAAGGAGCTCGTCGCAGCTCTCTTGCCGATCGTGCAGGCGATCATCGATGGTGACAATAACTACGCAATCTTCAGCCACAGCATCTTAGTACCCATCCCGAAGAAGAACGGCAAGCTCCGTCCGGTAGCAATGGGAGAAGCCCTGCGCCGCATCGCGGCCAAGGCTGCTGCCGAAACTGTCCTGCCGAAGCTCCGCGAGGAGGTCTTCGTTGACCAGTTTGGGTTGGGAGAGAGCTGTGGTCTGGAGCGCATGGTCGCCATCACCAGCCGTCACTTCGACGACGGTGGTACGGTCCTATCCCTGGACCTGTCGAACGCGTACAATACCCTGAGCCGGGACTTCCTGCTGAGATGTGTCAGCACCTACTGTCCCGCCCTGGTTGACTACGTGAAGGGGCAGTACTCTTCGTCGCTGCTCCTCTCCACGTCGGGAGTCGTCCTTCGTTCAGAGGAAGGGGTTCAGCAGGGTGACCCGCTGTCTCCGCTTGCTGCCTTCGTGTCCGCGACTAAGTTCTGTCCAATCTGTGCCCTGAAGTCAGTAACCAATGCGGCATCAGGCCAGTTGAACGTCGGAGCTGACCCCCGCCACGTGTTGGCCACCCCAGAGCATATGGTAACATGCAAATGCCTTCACGGAGGAGCCAAGACCACCGCCAGGCACGACACGATCGTCGAGAGTCTCTTCTCGGAGCTCTCAAACAACGGTGTCCCTGCCAGGAAGGAGTTCTGGCTCCGCCACTCCTCCCGTTACACGAAAGACCCCGACACAACGCACAGAGACGCCCGAGTTGACGTCTTCGCGTTCAACGACCGCGGCACGAACCCTACTGCCATCGATGTTGTGGTCTCGAACGAGTACCACGACACGGCTCGGAAGAAGCGTGAGCGGTACGCCCCGTGGAATGTTGATGTGATCCCGGCCGTAGTGTCCCTCGATGGGCGCTGCGGTAGGCGCTCAGAGATGGGCGGCCACGTGGTGACGGCAAACGGTTGGATGAAGGAGTTCACCGCTTTGATGAGCGGCAAGAACGCAACACGTGTTCATGAACGTGTTTTCGCAGCAATTTGGAGAGGAAACTGCCTCGTTGCCCGTGATTGGACTGAAGAAGCACGGCACGCGGTCGCTGTGCTTGCATCGCATGGCTACAACGCCTTTTGCGATGACTAATTGATATTGATTTCTTTTTCAGCGCTACTTTCCGTATTCGTTGCTTTCTAAGCGAAATTCCCGCATTCGGTGTCGAAGTGCCGAAAATCTGCAACGCGCACTTTTAGGCCCAACGCCTCGTATCGCCCCCACACCACCCCGAGCGTGCCCACGAGCGACCACGACGTCGAACGAGCCCTCCGTGTGCTTCTCCGTAACGCTGACCGGAGCACCACTCGAGCCCATTGGCACCCGGGGTGCTGAGACGCCCGAGAGGGCGCACGGAAACGTGCAGTTTATGGCATCAGAATTTCGAATGCCCGAAGGCACATCGGGCACGTCCGCAGAACCTCCTGTATCCCAGGAAGAGTTCCGAAAGTTTACCAACAACGTAACTGCCACATTGGAGTTCATGAAAACGAAGATGGAGAACATCGAGGAAAGATCCATCCAGAGGGAGGTAGAACAAGAAGAGTACGAGCTAGAAACCGATGAGCAAGCAACCCAGGGAACCTTCCAAGGCTTTCCGTCCTTCTTGTTCGATTTGGAGCTCCCCAAGAGGTACGGGCCCCGCGACGAAGCCAAGTTCCTACGCGAGATCATGCGTCTCCTGACGACCGCGGACCCGCACTCACTCGACGTGAACGATCTACTGCTCCGTCTCCTGAGCCGGTTCAAGGTCCTTCTCCTCAAGGACGACTACGACGACAACGTCTGTGACTACGCCACTGCAGCCCTGCGAGCCACGCCCCCGAAGTCTGAGATGGAGATCGAGACGATCCTCGCTAAGGCCAAGACTAAGGGCAAGCGTAAGCGTCGGAATTTTCAGGAGCAGGGCTCCAGCAGCGTCGGCCGCCGGGCCCGCTCCTAATATTCCCATCAACCCGTTCGCGATGGCGGGTGTGGGAACAATTCAGGGTAGCTCCAGCAGTAGTAGCGCGGGTACGAGACGGAATCCCCGTCGAGATCACAGCGCCTCCACCACCGGCAGCCCCACAGAGGACCATCGACCCGAGGATACTTCCGAAGCTCGAATCAATGACACAACAAGGAATCATCGAGCCGACGCCCCTCAGTCAGCTCAAGCACAGCGCCCCGCTGTTTGCTGTCCCCAAGGGGGAAGACATAAGAGTGATCCACGACCTGAGGCGGCTGAACACGGTCACACGCGAACGCCGCTCCTTCCGTCTGTTCGGCATACGTCGTGCCATCAACACACTCTCCAGCCAGGCCTGGATGGCCAAGATAGACCTAAGATCCGGCTACTCACAGCTGGCCATCAGAGACTCGGACAAACCGCTCCTGGGCATCGCTCTGCCCGACGGTCGGGCGTTCCAATACCGCACGCTAGGCTTCGGTTGGACCGCCGCGCCTTATTTCTTCCAGTCCGCTATGGTCCAGGTAGCAAAGGTCATCGCCCTCCGCCACAAGGTAATCGTCAACGTCTACCTCGACGACTTCTTACTGTCAGCCGACAGCAGAGACCACCTCAGCAAGGAAATACCCAAGATCATCAAGACGATGGAGGCACTGGGCCTCATCCCGTCGCTGGAGAAGTGCATCTTAACACCGTGCCAGTGCATAGAATTCCTTGGCCTGCTCCTGAACACCACGTCCAACACCATCCGTCTCCCCGCCGACAAGGCCAAGAGGTACGCAGAGGCCCTATCAGAAGCACTCGTCAAGAAGCGCATCCGCGCGAAAGACTGGGCGAAGATCGTAGGCAAGCTCTCCTTCTTCGCCACCTCTGCAAGACGGGCTACCCTGAAGCTCCGCACGCTCCCCTCTGCCACGGAGAACTGGGTCGACATCCACCCCTACACAGCAGACCTCAAGGAGTGGCTGCAGCTCCTGGCCGTCCGACCAACCCGCTCCTTCGCCGAGTTGAAGAACCTATGGTCTCAGGACCAGCAACTAGAGCTGATTATTTCCACAGATGCGTCGGGCACAGGCTGGGGAGCCCAGTGGACCAACACGTCCGCGAACTCCCACGGTTCTTTCAAGGGCGCACTGGCGGAACAATCTATCAACGTGAAGGAGCTCGCCGCAGTCCTCTTTGGCTCACGCATCATACCAGCACAGGACTCAGAGCGCAATCTCACGGTCTTCTCAGACAACAGCTCGTGCGTCGCCTGGATCAACAAGGAGGGCAGCTCAAAGGCCCCCCCGATGGCGCTACAGACACTCAGGATACTCTACAAGGAGATGGAACGCAAGAAGCTCCTCATACACGCTCGACACACCCCAGGCCACCTCAATCTCGCCGCAGACCGACTGTCACGCGGGTTGTCCACCCCACCCCACGTGCTGGAGACAATTCTCGAGACTTGGGGCCCCGTCGACGTGGACGCTACAGCACACCCAGACCGCACTCTACGCCTCCCAGGGTTTACCATCGAACACTGGCCGGACGGCCTGTTCAGGGACTGGCGCGGACACCGCGTTTATGCCGCGCCACACCCGTCCCCGATGACCTTGGGACGGACATGGCAGACCCTCCTACCGATCTTAACGACCCCGACTACATCCCCTCCGAACTCGTGGACCTCAGCATGCTTCCTCGTCGTGCCAGACATTACGAGCCCCGAACTCCAACAACTCAAGGCGCACGCGACATGCAAGATTCCCTTCTCAGTACCGAAAGACGACTTCGCATCAGAGGACCAACAACTCCTAGACCGTCTCTCCAGGCCAAACGGGACCATCCGCTTCATAGCTCTCGCCTTCAGGACACGTTCTCCAGAATCCTGCAGCACCCAATACTGTCTCACATGCGCCGAGACGAGTCCAAGCGCTCAGTAGCCGGATGGATTACAGCATTCCTTGAGTACCGCGACCCACACGAGGACGACACCGATGAGTACCGAGCCTTCCTGGAGGACGAGGCCGAGTATAATGCACCAGCCACGGTCGATCGAAAGGGATACTGGATCGAGAAGGCCGCCCCACTCTTTTCCGACTGGACCCCCAGCACCTACTGTCCACAAATCAGAAGAGGCATAGCAGACAACGCCAACACCACCGGCATGACAGGCGGGTCAGCCCCAGTCACAAGGGAGGACATGATCAGGGCCATCAAGTCCAGGAACAGCGACATCGCGACGTACCAAGCGACACTATTCGCCGCGATTGCTTACCTGACCGTGAGCCGCGGAGCTGAAATCTTCAACCTGACGAGCGCTGACATCGTGTTCAAGACAAACGGGCCCAGCTGCTCCTTGGTCGCACAAAGACGCTTGCAAAGGTCACTAAGTCACTACCCAACACCCTACTAGGCCCATTCAACCCAGCGCTGGCCCTGAAGAGATGGGTACGAGGCTTGAACCTTCCACCGGACGCCTGCATCTGGCGCGCGATCACATCCTCATCGAAGGTCAGCCGTAAGACCCCGTGCACAATGCGACGTATGCGAGAGGAGCTACGCACAGTCTTCCACGACAACAGGATTGGCCTACACAGCTTCCGCAAGGGAGCGGCTTCCGAACTGGCACTAGCAGGCACACCGATAGAGACCTTACTCCAACTCGGAACCTGGGCTAACGGCAACTCTCTCCGGCCTTACATCGGGGAGGCTATCCGCAACCACCCTCGTCAAACCCGACAAACTGCAAACACCCTGTTCCCATTCTAACACCATAAACCATCGCACCGGAGGCCGTCAAGGAGACGCCCGGTCCAGCCGAAAGCAGCAAGGAGCTGCTGGCACTTGAGGCAGGCATGGAGCCGCCATACTCCACTGTAATTACTCTACTTACCTCAGATCTGCGGACGGTGTTCCCCTTTGGGAGTATGAGTTAGGTGGCTAGCCTAGTCTAGCATTCGTCAATAAACATATGTGCGAAGTGGATTAACGGAACATCACGATGGAAGGCAATTCGGGCGGCAATGAGCTTCCCAATCCGCCTCCAGACGATTCTAGATCCGTTCATCGTCGTTATTTGGCTTTCCTCGCAGAGGCCAACACGATTCAGAGAGAATACCACGGAATGATTCCAACAACCTTCCTACAGACCTGGTTTGCCGAAGAGGGCGTTTTACACGTCCTTAGAGACAATGAACTGCTACGTAAGATCCTTCAGACGCCCAAGAAGAAGATCAAGACATCTGACTTCTATGCGATTCTCTGCAGGTTGGCGACGGCTGCTCTAGGGCAGCTACCAGCTCGTTGGCCGAAGATCCAAAGTGTCAAGACGATCGATAGAGTTCAGCGCTACGCGAAGAGGCTGATCTCGCTTACTGACCACGAGTTCGTCTTCGTCAGGGATCCAGAGGGCGCCTTGCCAAGGCCGCAGCATCCGTTGGCGTCCCCCACCCCCTCTCTAACTGATGTAGGGACTACTGGCCCGCTTCCCTCGCCTCTCCACGAGGGCAACATTGGCACGCCATCCCTCTCGCCCCTGCCTCAGCATCGCCATCATTCTGCCTCCATCGTCGACGCGGCTCGAGTAACGCAAGCCGAGCCAGCTCCGGAGCCACAGGCAGTATCGGTGATAGACTGCTTCAGTGTCGGATCTGACGCGGAGCAACCCAACCCCAGAGACCGAGTCTCAATTGAGGGCACACAGCCGCAGAGCCCTCTCTCCGCCACCCACATGCCTGGTGCGCCCCCTCTTGTCGCGCAGGGTGGCTCCCAGACTCATGTCTCGCCAGCCGCCGACCTGGGCTCACAGCTCGAGTCATCCCTCGCCACTCCACTCCCTCCTCCCCCCGCCATCATGTTCACGTGCCGTCACGACGGTGCGAACAGGCGGCCGGAGTGGCTCCCGTCTCCGAAAGTAGCCCTATCACTGGGTCGCATGAAGCCCTCAACCCGGAAGGCGACCGCCTGGTCACGCGGTCTTGTCGACCGGTTGACAGATGTCGCTTCGGCCCAGCCTGCCACGAAGACGGAACGTCTACTCCAGCTCGCGAGGTACCCAGCAACGCTGGACACCTTTGTCGCCTCCTCTCGCCGTCCCCCTAGGTCCGCCCCCAACCGGGCCCGCACCCGCAGGAGCAAGCGTGCACTACTTCAAGCCAAGAGTGGCTACTTGGCAAGAGCAGTCAATACGCTCATGTGCCCTGAGCAGTCCAAGTCGGACGAGGAGGTCGACCGCGAGTTGGCGGAGCTGCAAGCACACCCCTCCCCTGATGGCCTCGAGGCTTTCTCTTGGTCAGACGTGCCAGCGGCCCCGTTATCGTCTATCACCATCTCCCGAAAGACCCTCAAGAAGAAAGCTCTTGGGTCCCTCCCCGCCGACAAGGCTCCCGGACCCACCGGCCTGAGCTTCCTCCACCTGAGGGTAGCCTACAAGATCATGCGCAAGGAGCTCGTCGCAGCTCTCTTGCCGATCGTGCAGGCGATCATCGATGGTGACAATAACTACGCAATCTTCAGCCACAGCATCTTAGTACCCATCCCGAAGAAGAACGGCAAGCTCCGTCCGGTAGCAATGGGAGAAGCCCTGCGCCGCATCGCGGCCAAGGCTGCTGCCGAAACTGTCCTGCCGAAGCTCCGCGAGGAGGTCTTCGTTGACCAGTTCGGGTTGGGAGAGAGTTGTGGTCTGGAGCGCATGGTCGCCATCACCAGGCGTCACTTCGACGACGGTGGTACGGTCCTATCCCTGGACCTGTCGAACGCGTACAATACCCTGAGCCGGGACTTCCTGCTGAGATGTGTCAGCACCTACTGTCCCGCCCTGGTTGACTACGTGAAGGGGCAGTACTCTTCGTCGCTGCTCCTCTCCACGTCGGGAGTCGTCCTTCGTTCAGAGGAAGGGGTTCAGCAGGGTGACCCGCTGTCTCCGCTTCTATTCTCCCTTGGGATGAAGCCCGTCTTGGATCGTCTACGCAGCATCTACAACGTCCGTGTAGTCGCGTACCAGGACGACACGTACATCCTGACCGACCGGGCATCGGCTGATGAGATCGCGAAAACCGCTAAGCAGCTCTTCTCCCAAGTGGGGATGAGCCTCAACCTGTCCAAGTGCGTCGCGCTCATCCAAGGTGCCGGGCATGACACCAACCTGGATCGCCCCGACCATGTCCGTAGAGTGGGGGCCCATGTGATCACCGGTGTTCCCGTCGGTCCGGAGTCGTTCGTCCGGGGAGAAGTGCAGAGAGTTGTTGACAAGGCTGCCCTGACCCTCAAGGCCATCGCCGACTTCAGCGAGGATGTCGGTGCGGAGGGTGTTGGCCCAGCCCTGTCGATGATCAAGTTCTGTGTCCTCCCCAAGATTGCACACTTGATGCGTAATGTCGATCCCACCCCCGAGGTGCTCACTCCCGCAGAGACCTTCTGCCAGTCCACCCTATCCGACGTCGTTGGGAAGGTGCTTGGCCGCACCCTGTCGCCAGACATCAGTCAGGCCTTGGGGCTGCCGGCAAAGCATGGTGGCCTGGGCTTCGCGATGCCCACTATCGTCTGGCCGTGTGCCAGGATTGGTGCCCTGCGCCAACTTGCACGGTACGGGGAGAAGCATGGCCTTCCTGCCACCCTTTCCACAATCAGCGAAGGTTTCCAGCACCTCACAACTGGTTGGCCAGTCACCGAAGCCCAGCTGCTGGCCCTGCCTGAGAAGACACAGGCACACTTGGTTGACAAGATAACTACCAACATGACCAAGGAAGCTCGTGTCGACACAGCGCAGCCCAGTGTGCTAAGCCGCGCGCTGACTGCCGACCCCCTTCGCAGTCACGATCACACAACGAGCCTTACAGGTGTCCCGCTGCAGGCGGCCCTCAGAAAGCACCTCGGGCTTGCTGCCTTCGTGTCCGCGACTAAGTTCTGTCCAATCTGTGCCCTGAAGTCAGTAACCAATGCGGCATCAGGCCAGTTGAACGTCGGAGCTGACCCCCGACACGTGTTGGCCACCCCAGAGCATATGGTGACATGCAAATGCCTTCACGGAGGAGCCAAGACCACCGCCAGGCACGACACGATCGTCGAGAGTCTCTTCTCGGAGCTCTCAAACAACGGTGTCCCTGCCAGGAAGGAGTTCTGGCTCCGCCACTCCTCCCGTTACACGAAAGACCCCGACACAACGCACAGAGACGCCCGAGTTGACGTCTTCGCGTTCAACGACCGCGGCACGAACCCTACGGCCATCGATGTTGTGGTCTCGAACGAGTACCACGACACGGCTCGGAAGAAGCGTGAGCGGTACGCCCCGTGGAATGTTGATGTGATCCCGGCCGTAGTGTCCCTCGATGGGCGCTGCGGTAGGCGCTCAGAGATGGGCGGCCACGTGGTGACGGCAAACGGTTGGATGAAGGAGTTCACCGCTTTGATGAGCGGCAAGAACGCAACACGTGTTCATGAACGTGTTTTCGCAGCAATTTGGAGAGGAAACTGCCTCGTTGCCCGTGATTGGACTGAAGAAGCACGGCACGCGGTCGCTGTGCTTGCATCGCATGGCTACAACGCCTTTTGCGATGACTAATTGATATTGATTTCTTTTTCAGCGCTACTTTCCGTATTCGTTGCTTTCTAAGCGAAATTCCCGCATTCGGTGTCGAAGTGCCGAAAATCTGCAACGCGCACTTTTAGGCCCAACGCCTCGTATCGCCCCCACACCACCCCGAGCGTGCCCACGAGCGACCACGACGTCGAACGAGCCCTCCGTGTGCTTCTCCGTAGCGCTGACCGATTCGTCAATAAACATATGTGCGAAGTGGGATTCGAACCCACGCCCCCGAAGAGACTGGTGCCTTAAACCAGCGCCTTAGACCACTCGGCCATCCGCACATTTTCGCAGGGCAGCGGAGCCCACACCAACTCGGAGAATGTGGCTGACGGTAATTCGGTGCGATTCGATCGTGCGAAGCGCAAGGAGGAAATCGTATCAAGCCCTCAGAAGGCTAGAGAGCATGGGAGATCGTAACAACGACAACGATGAGGTTCGGCAGCCCGAAGCCGACCTCCAATCCGCCAGCTGGCGTGATCCGGTCTCCGCTGTAGGGGAGATTGGAGCCGAGACATTTACGTTTACACAGACAGGATAACGCCCAAAACGATAAATATCTCGCCCCCCCATTAGGTTAGTACTGTGTAGTCTCCCTAGCCGTCTGCCCAGTCAGACGGAGTTGACTCCGGAGGGTGACTCAGACAAGAAAGAAAGAAATTTACGGTGCTTGGATTCTGACCCTGGACTGAGCTTGGATCCCGTTGTCTTGGAGCTGAGTGCCCCGGGGTACTGCCTTGTCCCTGCAACAAGCTAGTCAGCTGCGCTTGCCTTGGGCTTCGGTGCTACTGTCGCCGCGGAAAGCCGATTCCAATCGCCCCAGAGGCCCTGCGGCCATCTCCTTGCAAACATGCTTTCCTGTCTCCCTGAAAGTCCGGCTGTCGCATCTAATGAGTAATTCAAATAAATCGAGTTCAGCACGACAGTGATCACTGTCCGAGAAAGCACCGCGAGCAAGAAATGACAATTGCCGCTGTGGTGAGGCGCAGTTTAAGGTTTTGGTTTTTGACCATTTTCACCACTGCGGTTTCCAGGAGTAAATCAGTTCTCATCCATTAATTGGAAAGTTCCCTTCAAGGCCAAACCAAGCACAGTATCGATACTACATGCAGTCTTTTGGCATCACCATCCCGTATTTGCGATCGCTTACGCGTTCTGCCTTCTTCACCTTCCAGGACGACGTCGATCACTACCAAGTTCAAGCGAGAGCCCTCAATCTCCAACTACCTCCCCTTGCAACCTTCCTTAGCCCATCTGTCACGCGCCTCGTGCGCCTCCGCGTCCCTATCGACGATATCCCCGACGGCGACCTCTTCGACACTATCGCGACCGAGTTCTTCAAGTTTCATACACAAGTTGAAGCTTACCAGTCTATCCAGCGCCTCCGCCTGCGCTCCCTCGAGCCGCCGGCCCTCTTAGCCCACATAGACACTTACCATAAGACCCTCGCGCTATGTGATGATAACACTCGCCCCATCGATCAACAGACGCGGAAGCTCTTCACTGCCTCGCTCCCCTCGGCCCTCAAGACTCGCCTCAAGATCGTTAGCCCCGAGACCTTCGCTGAGGCCTGTGAGGCGGCCATCACAGAGCTCGATGACATAGTCTCCATCCGCGCGCAGAGCGAATCTTTCCGCGACGAGCCCCGCCTCGACATGCCGCCCCGGCGCCCTCCGCCCATCAAGGCCAAGGCTGAGCCGACCGCCCCTACCGTCGATCGCCGGCCGAAGTCGGAGCTCATCTGCCACGGTTGTGGCCTCACAGGTCATGTACGGCCCGAGTGCCCTCACCGGGATCACCCCGGCTTCTTCGCGCATGGCATCCGTCGCCAAGCGCTCAACCTCACTGCTAAGTTGGCCGCCCACACCAACAACAGCAGCCCTCATGTGAGCCTCCATTTCTCTGACCACGTCCCTCGCACCGCCTTGCTTGATACCGGTGCCAGCCTTAACTTCATCCCTCCAGCGCTTGCCGAGGAGATGCACCTGCGTCTCTTCGAGGCCCACGTCCCGCTCGAGACGGCCAACGGCACTATTACCGCGGAGTATACGACCCGTCCCGTGACTATCACACTGCAGCTCGAGCGCCCAGTGGAGGTCACGGCGGAGTTCTTCGTCCTCCCTTCCGCCGGAGAGCTAATCATCGGCGTGCCCACGATACGCGCCGTGGGTTTGTTGCCCGACCTGCTCGCCCCGCGCGCCGAGGCAGAGTTCGTTGAGGCCACCCCGGTGCCCCCTGCCTGACGATCGTGCACCAGCCGAGATCGCTCATCCGCTGATCCAGGACTACCCGGACCTGTTCGCTTCTGAACTGCCTGGTGTCATCGGTGTTGAGCCTTTCCACATTGACCTATCCGACACCGACGTCGCCCCGTTTCCACCGCGCCGTATGTCGCCCGCCCTAGCTGAGGCCGTCAAGGCAGAGGTAGATGGGCTCCTCGCCAGAGGCATTATCCAACCCTCGACCTCGCCTTTCGCCTCCCCCGCCTTCACAGTGCCGAAGCGCGGGGGCAAGCGTCGCATGGTAATTGACTACCGGCGCCTGAACGAGAAAACGGTCCCCCTGCAGTACCCGCTAAGCAACCCGGCTGAGCTGCATCGTAGGCTCGCCGGCCATAACTACTACACGACGATTGACCTGGTCAGCGGATATCACCAGGTTCCGGTGGACCCGGCCTCCCGTCCTCTCACGGCATTCGCGACGCCCGCTGGCCTGTTTGAGTTCTGCCGTCTCCCTTTCGGTCTACGTTGTGCCCCTGCCTTTTTCCAACGTATGATGATGTCTGTGCTCAACGGACTCGTCGGTCGCATCTGTGAGGTATACCTAGACGACGTGATCATCCATGGGGACACCCAGGAAGAGCTGGATCGCAACACGCGCGCCGTATTCGACCGCCTCCAGCAACACCAGTTCCGTCTGGGTCGTGACAAGTGCCAGTTCGCGAAGACCGAGGTAGAGTACGTGGGACACCTCATCTCGAAGAAAGGCATCCGCACATCACCGGAGCGCGTCGCTGCTATCGTCGCGATGAAGCCCCCTTCGCCGGTTGCGGCGGTGTTCTCCTGCAGGAGAAGGACGGTGAGGAACAAGTCATCGCCTACACCTCCCACCGTTTCACTGAGGCCGAGCAACGCTGGAGCACCATCGAACAGGAGCTCTTTGGCGTGTTCCATGCCATCATCAGCTTCGAGCATTTCATCCTAGGGCACCCCTTCGTTGTCGAGACGGACCATCGGAATTTGACCTATCTTGAGTCCACCACTACGCCTAAGCTCGTCCGCTGGCGCCTTCGCCTCTCCGAATACGACTTCACGGTCCGTCACATCGCCGGAGTCAACAACGAGGTGGCCGATTGCCTTTCCAGATGCCTGACGATTCGCTCACAGCGCGTGGCATCCCCGGTGGACATTACCGACCAGGTACGGCAGCTTTTTGGCAAGTGCCACAACGCCCGTGTTGGACACATGGGCACCCGCATCACGACGGATCGGATCGCCGCCCAGCTACCTTCGTTTGCCCGCAAGGCGATCGAGAAACACGTCAAGCCCCTAGTCCGTACATGCCCGGTGTGCCAGCTCACGCGACAGCGCGCCAAGGTCAGTGTAGACCTCCCTCGCCAGCCCACAATGGCACCGTACCCCCATGCACACCTGGGCCGTGGACTTTATTGGCCCGTTCCCGGAAGAACACGGTTTCCGTCACATCCTAGCCGCCGTTGACTGCTTCTCCCGGTTCGTGGAGCTAGTTCCCACGCCCGATTGCACCGCGCAGTCAGCGGTCACGGCCATCATGCAACTGGTGGGCCGCTACGGATGCCCGGCACACATTCGCTCTGATCAGGGCCCCCACTTTACCGCCCACCTGTTTGCTCAGCTCTCGCGCATCCTGAACATTCAGCACGACTTCACGCTCCCGTACCATCACCAGTATAACGGCATCATCGAGCGCCGCAACAAGGAAGTGAACCGCCACCTCCGCGCCGCCATGAACGAGCTGACCGATGATTTAGCCGACTGGTTTGCCTGTCTCCCGCTTGTACAGCGCACTCTGAACTGCACGCCGTGTGCAGCCACCGGCAACATACCCCCGGCCAACATCATGTTCGGTAACCTCACCGACACGGACCGAGTACTGCTACACAACCCGGTGGAGGGGGTGGGCGACGTCGCATTGTACTACGACAACCTGCTTGAGGCACAGAGACAGCTTGTCAAGGCCGTGCCAGTTCCTAAGCCACGTCCGGTCACCCAGACCACTTTCACTGTCGGCCAAGCTGTTGTGGTCACCAGGCCCGACAATGCCCGTGGCCCCTCTCGTCTGAGCCCCATCTATATGGGCCCCTACACCGTAGCCTCCCTCGACGGCACACTCGCCACCCTCACGAATCTTCGAACTCGTGCCGAAGAGACGTATGATCTCCGCCGCCTCGTTCCCTTCCTCGGCGACTACACCCCCGACGACCTCACCGCCTTCGCTGCCGCCGGTGAGCAAGAATACACCGTCGAAGACATCATCGACCACCGCTCTGGTCGTACCAAGACCCGTTTCCGTTTCCGTGTCCGCTGGGCCGGCTACGGTCCCGATGACGACACCTGGCTTCCCTATGCCGAGGTCCGTGACCTCGAAGCCCTCGACCGGTACTTGTCGAAGACCGGCATTCAGCTGTAATAGAGAGGGTAGTGTGGTGAGGCGCAGTTTAAGGTTTTGGTTTTTGACCATTTTCACCACTGCGGTTTCCAGGAGTAAATCAGTTCTCATCCATTAATTGGAAAGTTCCCTTCAAGGCCAAACCAAGCACACCGCGGGAACTCTCATGGTCTTCTTAGGCCAAGACGCCATCGATGAGATCCGCGTGGTGTTCATCCCTACAAGACGGTTCCCGACTGTGATAGATAGTTGATTTTAACTCAATCGACTCAGGACTTTTAAAGACACCCAAATTGTTTCTCTGCTAAGTGTTGCCACAGTAATTACTGACATGTCTAACACGATGAGAATTAATCTACCGCCTTTCCTGTCCAAGTCCTCGCCGGATGCATGGCAAAAGTTCCGCGATGAATACGTGGCCTATTCCGCCCGAGAAAAGGATGATCCTATCGCCATTTACGACCTTATCGCCACGCCGGTGATGGAGGTGTTCGGTATCCGCATGCCTATGATTCGCTCCTTCCTTGACGCGGTGAATGGCGTCGACGACACTGATGTCGACGACGAAGAAGAAGAGCAAGACTCCGACGCCAACGAGGAAGAAGAAGAGCAAGAAGAGCAGCCACGTGACGACGAGAACGAGGAAGATGACCACCAGCTCGAAGTAGGTAAGCGCACTGACCGCGACCTCAGCGGTGATTTCATCAACCTCGTAGACGAGATATTCCAGCCCCTCGACGAGCTGGATGCGCTCGAGCGTTTCCAGGCCATCACCTGCCCAGATAAGGGAGACCTCCTGGAGAACATGAGCGAGTACGTCGTTAGCTACAAGAAGCAGCTGCGCAACTGTGCAGGCGTGACACCCGAATCCAAGCAACTGATAGACCAGTTCGTCGCTGGCATCAAGAACGAGTCGCTGAAGGCGCGTGTTAAGGCGGCCAAGAAGAGCCGTGATCTCGACAGGACGTTCGTGGTGGCCTGCGACCAGGCTAAGGAAGCGGAGCGAGGCAGACGGGAGATGAAGCGTCAGAGGGAGGAGAAACCCCAGGCCGAGGAGACTAAGAACACCAAGTCGAAGCCCACTTGCAACTACTGCCACCGAAAGGGGCACCTCGAAAAAGACTGCTTCTTTAAGAAGAAGGACGAGGAACGTAGTGTAAAGGCTAAGAAGTGTTTGTCTCTGGGGGTGGATCCGACCGTTGGGTTAATGCGGTTCGGTCAGACGATGAGGCTGAACGCGCTTACGATGCGCTCGGACGAGCACGATGCCCGACCTAGGGGGCGATGCAAGATTTCGGACGCGGAGCTGAAGTTCCTGTACGACACGGGAGCGACGGCCGATTTTATTGACAAGACAGTAGTAGACAGACTGCAGTTTGTTGAATGCCAACGTTCCGTCAAGCTAGCGACGAGAACGATACACACATGCAAGGGATACGTGGAAGCCACCGTAAGTTTCGGCATATTAGAGCTCACCGGAAGACATACCGAAGGACAGCTGCGGCTGTGGGTGCTGGAAGGCATGATTCCACGACTAACGATCGGGATCAGGACCCTCAATGCTTTGGGCCTGGTTCACATAAGAGGGACGCGCTGGGAACAGGACAAGTCCGGTGAGGACGCCGTGTTTGGCGAACTCGCAGAGGATGACGTCGATGAGGCGATCTTCGCGCTCGACGACGACGGGCAGCATGAGCCAGAGCTGTGTGGCTTGGCCAAGGAGACGCAGATGATACTGAAGATGTTCCCCGAGCTCTTTGGACCTATCACTGAGCCGGCAGACGTGAGACCGTTCGAACTCACGCTGACAGACAGGCGTGTCGTCAACATACCACCGTACAACCACAGCCCAGCCGAGAGGGAAGACATGGTTGCTCAGATGGAGAAGCTTGAGGACCTGAACGTCATCGAGAAGTCGACCAGTGCGTACAACAACCCGACTGTCCTGGTTTGGAAGCGCGACCGGACCCGCAGGATATGTCTGGATTTCAGAAAGTTGAACGAGATCACTGAAGACTACCAACACCCGCTACCGATTATTGAAGACCTGGTTGCCCGCCTCGAGGGGAAGGTAAGGTTCGCCAGCCTCGACCTGAGCAAAGCTTTTCACCAAATCCCGCTGAACGAGGACTCCAGGCCATTGACAGCATTCACGGTAGCAAAGAAGAAATATCAATACGCGAGGATGGCCTTTGGCCTCAAGGGAGCCGCAGCCTATTTCCAACAGACGCTGGAGCCTGTGCTGGGCGATGCGCTCTGGACTAGGTGCCTTGTTTACATAGACGACATTGTCGTCTTCGGCGATGACGACGAAGAGTACCTAGACAATCTTGCGTACGTTTTCGGCAAGCTGGATGCCGTAGGCCTCCGGCTGAATGCCGCGAAGACCTCGCTGGGCGCGACAAGGATCGATTACCTCGGGTATGAGGTCGACGGGGAGGGCAAGAGGATATCCCCGAGTCGCATGGACGCCATCGAGGAGCTCAGAGCTCCCACGGGAATCTCCGGGGTGAGAACTCTGCTCGGGCTGACTAACTACTTCAACCAGTACGTTAGCAGGTATGCCGACACAGTCAGACCAATCCAGGATCTGACGAAGAAAGGCACAACATTGCTGTCGAGCACACTTATTCAAGCTCTTCGGCATCATGCCTGCCGTCCTTCAGTCCAGTCGCCGCTAATCTAACTACAATGCTCGATCGTGTCCTGCAAATGCTTCATGGCCAGACCTCGACCTGTTTGAGGGACGTCGCCTCATCATGCTTACTGCCCAAGCTCAGCTAAATGTCGCATTTACTATACAATGGGCCGTTACATAAGGTACATATATACACACTATTCCTCCCCTTCCTCTTGAAGCAGCTCAGACAGATACGTCATCAACAGAGACTTAGCCCCCATCCCGTCTCTCGGGATCATCTTCAGCAGGCCATGGACCATCTCCTCGTCATGCTGCAGAGCCTTAAATATTCTTCTAAAGACAAATCTGTAAGCGAGCACGAGAATGATCAAAATTCCAGCAACAAGAGGCAGATTCGACATCTGATGAATGAGCGCTGCCAGCGTTATGAACTGGTAATACGAGTCGAGCTCGGCCCACAACACAGTCGCCATTGGGCGATGGAGTTCCAACATTGTCTGGAATCCAATGTTATCAAAGCCACCGGGAGCGATGCATGAAGAGCCACCAGCATCGGGCGATAGGGTGTTTGCTGTGTCAACGAACAGAGCAATCATTGAGTCAAGACTTGTGTCCGACACGTAGGTGCAGTTGTCACAGTTGTCAGCGGAGGTAGAGGCACGAAGCATGTTTGTCAAGTGAAGGAGGGGGTCGTTGGTAGAGTCAAGGTCGTCGTGTAAGGCCTGGAAGTCGGCCACGGAAGCTTCAAATATTGTAAAGAAGCGGGCGGCGTGCTGGGCCTCAGATGCGATGGGAACGACCACGCTCATCGCTGAGAAGAAGTCGATGAGTCTCTGAGCACTCTGGGCGATCGTCTCGGACTGGTGGACGATAAAGTAGCCGGCACTTGACTCGATCGTGAGGAGACCGAAGAGAGCTCCGATCACCAAGAGAGAGAGCGTCGCGATGCGGTAATACCTGTTAGTTCGAGCCATGTTGGCACGCTGCTTGATGATGTTCGGCCGGCCAGGTGGCTTGGGCGCCGCGATCCGGACAGTCGTCAGGAATATCATCGCAAGCACAAGGGCCGCGGCTGAAGTAGAGGCGGCGACACCAGCGGCGACGAGGTAGAGGCGGTAGAGCTCGTCGTCGATGACCCCGGAGTAGTACGTTGTTGTCGCCGCTTGAACCGTGCCGAGTGAAGCATCGAATTTTTTCACGAGATAATCAAAATATTCGTCAAATATGATATATCTCGAGATCTTCTGCTGCTCATCAGATGAGAGGCCGGCGTCGGCAGCAGGCGTGGAGTACAAATGGGGCCGGTCATACGTGGCCGTTGGCATCTCAGCCTCATCATCATCAAAGCTGTAATCATACCCGTGGAGATTCGCCACTATCGAATCAGATACGTCCCAGGCCCATAGCCCAAGCTGCAGACTGACCTGCTGGATGTGCTGCATGGCGTAGAACACGTCGTAAGCAGCCTGAGCGGCCTCCACAGCAACCCCCACCTCTCGTGTCTTAACCACCAGGTTCTCTGGAGCTGAACATGCGCCGAGTTCTGTGCTGTACTGGAAAGCGTAAATGATGGAGCCGAACTGAGAGAACACGCGGGCGTCCCTGAGTAGCTCGCGGTGGTGCTGGGAAAGGCAAGAGACGAGCCCGAGGATCGCGTCGCGGCTGTCGTTTGTGGTGGAAATAGTCATGGTTTCGGCGAGCAGGCCGACTGCGAACGTGATAGCCGCGCCTGTCGCAGCGAGCACGACTGCGAGAAGGACAGCGAGCACGGAAAACCCGAGAATCGCGGGCTTACGAGCTTCTTTCTTCCTCGCGGGCGACGAGTTCGGACTCATGTCACTTAGGATCGACCCCACCTGGGACGCCGACGGTCCAAGTGTATCTGCGGAGGTCGTAATAGATGCGTCGCCAGTCGGGTCGCTGATGACAGGTCTCTGGGTCAAGTGGGGAAAGGCGAAGTCGGCAATGGTGTGGCCCTGAGAGCAAGTAAATATATGTTGCTGGACTGTAAGTCTGTACGAGTCGATGATCCGGAGAGTGTACTCGAGAAGGAGGGCTACACCCGCCGCGACGACTAGGAGAGCGACAGCGCAGATAAAGCAGAGGAGGCTGATAGCCGCGCCGAGGCCGACGTACAGCTGGGTGGATTCTAGACTACTTGCGTCAGAGATGCCGTCAGAAGAGAGGGTGTCGCGCATATCAGTCATCGCATCCTGGGCGGCCGTCTTCTGGTCCCAATACGACGGGTCAGACATGATGACTCGAGCCAGAGTCAACATGGTGTCAGGTGACAAAGCACTGTCATTTGCGGTCGAAGTGTACATCCCGTGTAAGAACTGGTCCGTGCTCCTCTGACTCTCGTACTCGGCGACCTCGAGAGGGTACCTCGTCTCAGTGGAGTAGTCGTACTGGAAGCCGACAGACTGGCATTGTACGGCGCTGGTCAGGTCGGACGAGGCCATGTCGACCAGCTTGAGGGCTACTCGCTCCTGGTATGCAATCTGGTCGATTGTAGTCTTCGACTGGGCGATTGTTTGGAGTGCGAACGTGGGAAGGCCGTATTCCGAGAGTTCGATGACGACATCATCCTTCATTCTCCCGTCGACGACTGAATAGTATTCGTCGAACGCAGAAATGTCAGCGGTGTGAGCAAACGTGAAAGCCGCCCACGTCTGGGTGTCGCAGAGTGCAACGAAGTCGTCTAGGGCCAGCCTGGTGGTAGCTACCTCCTCGTAAGTCTCAGTTATGGTTGGGGTAAGTATCACGTAAATACCGAGCAGCACGAGTGTTCCAAGCAGCGTGAGGGCGGCAGACACAGTGGCGCCGATGATGACGACCCACATGTACTGAAGCTTAACCCTTCTGCTGAGATACGCTGCCTGCAACTTCCTCGCCTCACCCTCCAGGGCAAGAATGAAGTCGGCCTCCGCGCTGTTCGGCTCAATACGGCTATCCCTGGTCCGGCTCGACGTGTCGGGCGTGCTCACCGCGAGCCGTTCGACTGAGTCAATCAGCTTGGCCTGGAACATGTTGGTGTCAGCAACCTCTTCCGAGTCAGTGTCCTCGGTGTTGTCTGACACTGAAGCATCGTCCTCGTCGGCAAAACGGGTGCGCTGCTTCTGGGTGGGCAAGTCGTCGAGTTCCGTGGTCTCTGAGGCGAAGTGGGAGTCATCAACGTGCTCGCTGAACGTGATGGCGCGGCGTTGCGGCATTTGGATTCGGCGTACTTTCTTGCCTTTGCTGACCGTTACACGCACCATCTGATCCACAACAGCACGCGATATGTGCAAAAAGAGGTTGATATTCTCAGTCTGCTTGCGGATTACAGTCCTGAACGCACGACGCAGCAGGAAGAACTGGAGAGAGATAATGATGACAATTACAATCACCAGCAGCGCCGCATCCATCCCAAGCGAGAGCTTGGCGATAAAGTCCAGCGATCCTCTCGCTTGCCGGGCAGAGAACAACGCCGCCGCCAGGAAGTTTGTGACCGAGTTATCTCTGATGTACGCCAAGTCGGTGTCAGTGGCAGCGTTGTTCTTCATCCGTTCAAATCGGACAGCCATACTGGATAAATACTCGGCCAAGCTGGTCGTGCTTTGAGTGGGAACCAGCGGCGTGTCGGCACCGTACTCCGTGCTGAAGCTTGCTCGGGAATGCATGACTGTGTAGATGGAGTCAAACATGGTGGACATGATCACATTGCTCGTAGCAGTCTTGATGTCATCTGAGTCTGAGCGAAGTGTTGATACAATGGAGGCAAACTCGTCACTTAGTTCAGTGCTACTGTATCTTGCCCATTCTGAGACAATCTCGGGGTGGGTCGACTGCATCTCAATCAGTGTGGCAAGTGAAGATCCTTCGACCGCTCCAGCTCCAGTAGTACACGCGAGATACGTCAAATCAATCAACTCGCCAAGTAAAAACGACCTAGCCTGGAAGATGGCTGTGGACGAAATAAACACGAGACCCAGGATCACCAGCAGAATCTGGACCGATACCCTGAGTCTCATGATGGTCGAGTGATTCTGCATCGATCCTGATGATCTCAACGCTGTTAGAATGGACGTCTCGCCAAGCTGCACCGACGCGAGTGAGGATTGGCGCGACTTGGAGCCTGAGGACTCAGAGGCATCGCTCGACTCATCCTTTCGTTTCCTCTGGACAATTTCATCCGCGATGTTGTAAAGCACCTTGGCCCTCGCTCCGTCCTGGCGTACGTTCTCAATGAACTCAGCGTATGTTCGAATCAGGGAGTCACGCTCGGGGAATGATTTGATCAAATGGACGTAGAGCTCGTCGGCCTGGCCCACGTGTCGGAAAATCTCGTTGCTGATCGAAAGAAGGCTGTTCACATCGGGGTTGGGGCAGTCGAGCGCCTGCCAGAAGCGGTGGATGGCGCGCTTGGCATGCTGCGTCTCCTCACGCGCCCGCTGCTGCTTCTTGTTCAGTCCGGCAAGAGTCTCGGAGTCGATCCCGGAGTCATGACGACGGCGGATGTTGTTCAGATCGGCTTGGACCGCTTGGAAGAGAGAAGCAGTGATTGGACCAAGCGGTTGAATCATATCTCGCTCAATCATGGTGTGGATCCTAATAGATTCGCGTACGGCCACCTCGATATTCGCGGCGACCGACATTGCGAATTGGACCAAAACCAGCCGATCTCTGGCTGTCAGGTACTTCTCAGAACAAAGGAAGCGCATCGTGCTGCTGATAGATGAGAGTAGCGCGAAGTTATGCTCGAACTTTGCCTCGTTCTTGTTCTCTAACGAGAGCATTTCCAGCCTGTCAGACGAATGGCGCATGGAAGCAGAGTACAGCTTACGGAGGGCTACAGCGGAAAATACGTAGAGATAGAAGTCCAGGGCCGCGGTTCGTGGCACCAGAACTGGCGGGGTTGTCTCTGAGATATTCAAATCAGCTCTTGACTTCAGGATCGACTTGGTAGTGTTTGCTGGGGTGCCGGCCTCCTCAGTGTCGTCGAGAGCAGAAGCGTTGACGAGCACAGCGCGGAGGCGGAGGTGGAGCATGGCTAGCTTGGCCAGACAGAAAGCAGCCGAGCAGAATACGGCGACTAGGATGACTGGGACCACGAGGACGGTGCTGTGGATGGGGACCAGGGCAAGCACGCCGGCCACTAGGTACATGGTTACGTGGGTAGCCCATACGGTGGGGTGGCCGTGCGATGGGGCGACGAAGTGGATGATGCCCATGGCAAGAGCGAAGCCTGCCACAATGAGGCGGGCCATAATCGCAACAAATGGGGTAGAGCTGGACATGAGGCTGAAGCAGCGTGTCGTAGCGAGTATGGTGAATGATACAAGGATGATTGGCTCAGCGACGACCCAGTGTGTTGGGAGTTGGAGGCGAAGGATGCTGAGATCAGTCACCCCGAAAGAAAAGTGGGTGAGGGCGTCCAATACAGCGAGGGCGACTATGCCGGCCAGGAGCATGCCGCAGAATATGCGGAATACAACAACCGTGGTTACTGAGTAGCCAAGAGAGTCGAGGACGTTTGCAAGGTCGGACCCGCTGCTTGGATCGTCGAGGATGAAGACCGCGGAGAGTATCTGGACAATGGGGATGATGAGGATGCCGCAGAAGTACCGCATGGCGATGGATAGGACGGTTAGGCGGCTGTGGTGTTGGATGGAACGAAGCACTACAAACTCCAGAAAAACGTCGGCTAGGATCACGAGAGTGCAACAGATCGCAACAACCAGGGCTATTTCGATCATTGTATCGGAAAGAAAAACGCCATAGCCACTGGGAAGCAGGTAACGGCTCGTGGTGTCGGGTAACGCAACCGAGATAAGCTGAAGGGAAATGAGAAGTAGGCTGAAGGGGAAATTTGCGTACTTGGATGCGGATAACCTAGTAGAACCGATGAAAAACGAAAGCTTCTCCATCGGCTAGCCCACTTGCGTTAACACTAAAATGCGAAAAGTGTGAAACCTGCCGTACATCGTCGGTTCACAGATGCCTGATGGCCAGTGATTGCAGTAGGTCGTCTGAACGCTGTGCAGCACAAAAATTGGGCCAGGCACATTATCGAGATTTCTGCCCAATGCCCACCGAATCGGAGAAGAAAATGGCGACTTTTGTGACGCTGTGTACTCTGCCGTTCTCTGCCGCTGCTGCTTGTATTTATGGCGGCCATTCTCGAACGTTGTACAGATCACGAGATTAGCCAACCAAGCCTTCAGTTGTCGAAACCTCGGTCCAAGACAACCCTTCTCTTCATAAATACTTGCCGCTGTCAAGCACGAATCCTTTATAGTTCTCTCCGAACCTTTATACTCACTTAAGCGCGCTTGGTCTGCTTCTTGGAAGCCTTGGCCTCAGCGGCGGCGTGGGCCTTAGCCTGAGCCTTGGCAACGCGAGCCTCCTCGCACAGGAAAGCACGGACGATGCGGTCGCGGACGGCACGGTGAGAAAGGTGGCCACCATAGACACGGGTAACGGTCTTGCTGCTCTTGGAAGCGGTGTGGAGCTGAGCGGGGCGCATGACGGGGAGCTAGATAAGTAGAAGTGTGTAGAAGACGTACGCCGTTAAGGATCATGCCAGTGACGGGGCAACGAGTGGCACGGGTGTGCTTCTTAAGGTGGCCAGCAACATAACGGCCACCGGGGGTGCGGCGAACACGGATCTTGTTGCCTTTGGTGTTATAGCTGCACTGGCGTCTAAATAAGCATCATTTGAAGGCTACAAACCTGTAGACAACACGCGCGTCGGACATCGGGCTCGGCTTCACAAATTCGACACAAGGGTGTCGAAATCAATCAAATTTGATTGGCCCTCTGGCTAGACAATAATAGGGGATATATCCGGGGTGGCCCCTGATAGTTGCCGACAGTCTATATGCATTATCTCGCTTTCGAGTGTTTTGGAAGCACGCGGCTGGAATAAATGAGAGAGAAGACATGGGTCATGCCATCACTCATCATCGGACAAAACGCCCACACAAGGATATATATGGCGCAAAGTTGGTTTATGCGACGCTCAACTCATCGTAGTCTCGTCATTCGCCTTGCGATGATCGCCCAAAAGATGCATGGTAGGTGTCTGCTAAGGCAAGATGAGGCACGTTACGGCGTTTAGAACACTCAATTTATACTTCTGAGACCTGTACAACAGGAAAAGACGAACATCTACTCGTCATCCACGAGTTCCGACTCGAGAGCAGTCGAGTCGCATTAGACAGGTTCGCCATTGAGAGCTAACCTCGCCATTCTCCTACCAGGTCCAAACTTAATGCAATATGCCTTAAACAGTCTCCATGGATACTTTTGTGCATAGGATGATAGTTCAGCGCAGACTGGGGTGAGTGCGTCTTGTCCAGAGTGAAAGTTGGGCTGGGTAAAGATTTGAGCATCTCAATTATCTCTTTGGTCGAGTAGTCGAGCGTAGTGTGAATCAATCAGTTCATTGAAATGGTCGGCTTGGTTCGTCAAGGTCACGGGCCTGCCTGTCTCGCAGCCTCGACCGCAGATCGGTCTGAAGATCCTGGGCCTTAGAACAGAGCCCCAGTAACTCGCAGACCATCCCATGCACGGTGATCTGCTCCCCGCCCAGAACCCGGTGCACTATATTCTGTCCAGGCCGACGGGCTTCGGGCTGGACATGTTTGATACGGGCCTCCGGGACAAGGGGTTTGAGAAATAACATTCTCTGCTGTTTGGTTGGCCACGTCTCACAGTTAAGGTAGCCAGAGATCGAGAAGCACCTCGACAGATTGATGCCTCAGCTCCTGGACTTGGATAATTGTACTACATCAAACTGCACTTCGATACAAGGTGTATGTAAATTTCTACGGATCTGTAGGTGATGAAGGGCCGAAGAAACTGGGGATTTCTTCTCGGCCTCAAAGTAGGCCTTCAATAATCAATCAAACGTAGCTCAAACAACGAGACCGCACTTATGTGGGACAGGAAATGCTATGAACACACTCTCGTGCTCCTTATCTCATAGTATTGCCGGACGCGATTCTTCAGTCATCGTGAGTCAGTGCAGTTTTAAGAAATCATCATCATCTGCGCCCTACTCAGCCAAAGATTGCGTTAGTACACGCGGCAGGCAATCAAAGTCATGGTATGAACCCAGTTCGACTTCGCCCCAGGTATTGCCCCTGAGGGTTTGAGGCGCCAACTCGAGTTCAATTTCGACCGGGTCTAGCATGGTATTAGGTGTAACTAGAGTCTGGGGATGTACATGAACATACTGCTAGCGTGTCCTGACTGTTTATGGCATTCTTACACTGGTCGGGGTGAGCTGGGCATGGAGAGGTGGAAGGGTGTGGGGAGTCCGGTGGTCTTTCTGATTCTCGGGACGAGTTTCGAGTCATAAACTTATCATATGCCATACTCGGCATATTCGTGGGCGTGGGAGACGCTTTACAAGTGTGCACTTTAGATGGCGCTGGGCCTCAATGAGGTCGCCATCTTTAATTCCCAGTTCATAGGCGAATCGATCGCCATAAAGCGTGAAAGTGGTGTTCTTGTTAGTGTTGGTCTTCTTGCAGAATGCATCAATTACTTTCTTCACGGGAGCGCTTTCGCGAATATTGAAGTGCAGTTCGTTGTCTGTTAGTCCGCGAACCCTAACCTGAATCTTCTTGCCATCCTTGGCAGCAGAATCCTGTCGGTTTTCTTCCATCAAAATTCTTGTTCCTGCATGGAGTCAGTGCAGTTTTAACTGTTCCATTTATGAGCCAACTCACGAAAAGGGTAAGGAGCGGGTTGGGTGCAGTTTCAACCAACCATTTACATTCATGACTCTTTTAAGCATATCAGTTTAACGCGCTCATATGAGCAAACCTCGAAATGCTGCACACAAGTCCTTTCCATGCACTCAACCGCCATGCAGCACGGAACATCATATTTAAAACAACAACAGCAGTACTCTAGCACACGCAGGTCGACGTGTGGATGCCAAAGTAGTGAGTGTGGCAGTGTACTGCAAACTCAGGGTGCTTGAGCCAGTTGGCCTTCGTGTTGCTGCAGGTCGGGTCCTCGCCAGATCCATCGCATGTCCGGAAGTCAGTAAAGGCCTCATTGTACCAGATCTCACGGGGTGAGTGGTGGTAGTGCCCGACCATGTGCTTCTCAGCAGGTACGTGGCTATGTAAATGAAGGATTGAGTAGTACAAACGGGACAAGGTCAGCGTAGTGGACAACGCGGTAGTGGTAGTCGACTGTCCGGTCAACTAGGTTCTTGAAGGCGCTATCGCCCACACGAGGCTCGCCGAACGTGTAAGTACCGAGGGGAAGGGAGTGGCTCACGACGCCTGACGTGCGGAGGTCCACAGCGCACAGAGTAGCCATCGCACCGCCAAGGGAGTGGCCGGTGACGTGCACGTTGGTGATGCCGCCCTTGTGGATGAGCTGGGAGACCTCCTGGTGGATCTCGTTTCGGACTGATTTGTATGCCTTGGCAAATCCGCGGTGCACCTTAGTGTCAGGCCACTCGTGGTACGTCTCCTGCCAGGCCTCGAAGTTCTCTACCCAGTTAATCGTGTCCTCAGTGCCGCGGAAGGCAATGTGGAGCGTCTTGCCGTTGGCAGTGGACTCCGTGAGAATGGCAAGGAAGATGTCGGTGTGCTTGTTCACGATGTAGTGATGGTAATCGATATCATGCAGTCTCTTGCACGTAGGGCAAGTCCAGTTGTCGATCTCAGATGCCTTCCCGCAATATGCGACGCATGAAAGCTCCATTGAGTGGCGCGCAAGCTCAGGAGAGTAGGAAGCATCAAGGTCACTGGAATTGATGTTGTAAGCGAATGCAAGTGCTGCGAAAAGAGTCAAAACAGCTAAAACACGCATCGGAAGGTGGAGAATATCGTTGGCAAACTATCTGACAACTGAGGAAAGTAGGACTGAGCAATCTGCAGAATCCAAAATCTGATAGCGTAGTTACGAGATTGTATCTGAGAAGACATAGTCAATGACCACTATGACCTTCATGTGCTCATATCCGGACCCATTCGGCCCAGGTCCTGATCAAATATTGCGGGGTCTGCTGCATGCGACCCTGGATAGAATATTGGCATAGTGGTTGACTCAGATATATTGCTCGCACTGATCCCTTCACTGCTATCTGTCTCAAGCAGTTGTTGATTGTAAGTAGTAAGTAGTTGGTTCGGATGGACGGAAGGGAATACTCGCCTCAGCGCCATGGAAAAGTGCAATTGCTGGCCGCTTGCCAAGGCAGACGCTGCTTGACCCAAGCCGTGCTCGCGACTCGGCGACTGACGGAACGAATTGACTGCGCATCACAACGAAGGCATTCAGGGATGCCTGTGACGTTTTCCGATCCCAAATGCATAGAACAGTCCATTGTTGTTGCATATCAGTTCTCGTTGGTTGCATCGGCTCATATTCCCGACGATATCAGCTCTTTGCTTCTCCAAGCGTACTCCGAGCACTTTGATGAGTACATGCCCACTTTTCCTGATATGGCAGGACCTATAGCTGATTCTCCCGAGGAATCACGTCGGCATCTTCTTTCCTTGCTCGCTAAAATTCCAGCGCTCCATCGCTCAGGCCAAGAGTGCATCGACTGCGCCCGTTCAATCCTCGCGGAGCTGCCACAGCCCAGGAAGAGCGTCGAGCCCGTGGAAAATGAGTCTATTCCGCTGGCACTGCACACCCTCCTCCAGGGAACGCTGTGGGCCGTGATGATGGCGGGCGGCGCCAACCCAGACCTCGCTGTCGACGATGAGAACGACGTTTCCTCTGAATACTCCGAGGATTGGTCCGACATCTCCCACTCTAACGCTGACTACGGCCACGGCCACGATGACCCTGCCTCCACCGACCAGCGGGACATACCCACACCCGAGCCTGCCGATGTCCAGGTGGATGGGGCCGTCACAGAGCCCAGCACATACGAGGAGGCTGTATTCCGGCTCCCCCTGCCCGACACCCGTCCCTGGTGGTTCCTCTGCAAACAAGTGTTCCAGTCCCTCGAGGCGGCTGAGGCTGAGGGTGACGTGCTACTTACAGAGGACGAGCAGCTTTGTGTCTGCCGCACATTTCGCCAGCGGTCTTTTATCCACCTCGCTGACGAGGCCGACCCAGTTTTTTATTTCTTGCGGGTTCCCCCGGTGGACAGAGTTTTCTCAGTCACCGGCATGACATTTATAATTGTAACTCTCGCGGGTACATACGGGGTTGGGGCTAATGAGGTCGACGAGCTTGGCATGACTGGCGATTTCATCCCAAACCCAACCCGCCTCACCTTCCCCGCCTGCCCCATGGTCGCCGAGCACGAGGCCAGCCTGCCCCCCTGGGAGAAACATCGGCTAGTGGCCACGGTGGCGCTCTCAGAATACTGTACTTTCATCCTCACTCCTGTATGTCTGATCGTCGCCGGGGCCGACATTCAATGGTACACGGGTCCGGTAGAAGACGACTGCGTCTTCAACCCCGTGCCAATTCCACTTAACTCAAAGATTGAGTCAATCGTATCTCGAGATTTCCTGTTGATGCTTTCAATTTTGCGAATGAGTTCGAAAGGACACCCTCACCATCGAATACTGATCAGTGGTGACAACGAACATGGCCAGCTGGCGCTAGGACACCAGAATGAGATGACTGGCCTCGTCATGCTGCCGTTCAGGGCCCAAACTGTGATAGCTCAGGCCGAGTTCAATGTATTTGTTACATCCAGACATGTAATGTTCTCCGGACTAGTACCAGAGTTTATTGAGCGGTCCGGCTTCCTTCCCGGCCATCCTGCCGGTACTGTTTGCTCAACAGCCACTCCGCTAACCTTCCCCGTCCAAATTCGGGGATTTATGTGTTATGGCGAGTATATGTGCCTTATAACTGATGCCGAGACTACCCTATGTATTGAGCGTGGTACACAGCGGTACACACTCCCCTTTGAGGCAATTGCCGCCTCATTCACCACTGGTCGGTTCTTCAGGAACATGTCGGGCGGATGGTTCGTTATCGTTGGGGTAGAGGACGGTGAGCCGTTGCTGGAACCGTGCCGCCGGCCTCCCTTTGCTTGTGCGGTCGTTCCTGTCGTCACGGAGGCCGGGTAAACTGCTCATGGGCCTTGAACCTTGGATATAGGCTCAGTCAGACTGGGAGTTGAAGGAATGGCTTAAGCCTCTATTTATGCCGTTGGTTGGTGTCAAAGATGGTCAACGGGGGTCAATTTTTCTCAAAATTGGCATTTTCGACAAGTAGGCTCCACGATCTGACAGTGAAGATTCGGCAAGATGCAGCCAAAACCACGAACAACGGCAGAATTAGCATTATTTCTGTCGCAAAATCACACTGCATCCGAGATTGCTGGAATGCTTTCGATGCGGAAGCGGGATGTCAAACAGCTTCTCCGATGTGCACAACAGGAGGAAAATATCCAGTATCTGAACGTAGTGATCCCTCAACCAGCTCTTGTGGATAAGAAGAAGCGTCCTCCAGCAAAAGTGGCTCCTATAGTATCTTTTGAGAATGCGCCAGAATACCGCAACAGATACGGCGTGCTGATTGACTCTGCGCGGAGTCAGCTGACACACGATGAGTCTCTGCAGATCCTAGACGAGCTCGAGTCCATCCCGCCCTCTGCAGAGAACAGCTTCGTTGCTTACTCGCACCGCACCCCGCGCGGTGGCTCTTTCGCTCCGGCCATTAACGAAGGGGCTGGGTCTCAGTCGTTCTCGGAGTATGCAGACGACGAGTACTCGGACAAGGGGTCGATCTCCGCCTCGTCTGATGAGGAGAGTGCCAGTGAGTTTGACAGGGACAGCCGCAGAAGACAAGACTCGCCCGAGTCGTCCTTTGACATGTCCAAGGTCACTTTCGAGCACGTTGAGGCTGCCCCGTCGATGCTGTTGACTGTTCCAGAGTCTAACAATGACCGTAGCCGCGCTAGCACTGGGCGATCGGCAGGTAAGACTGTCACCCTCAACGGGGTCTGGTCGGTCAAGCAGATTCCGACGTGGCGGTGGGATCTTCGGATACGAGCGAAGATCAACAGATTCGTGAAGAAAGTAGTTGACAAGCTGCTCGGATTGGACTAGGCCCTGCCCCATTGTTTGCTTAGCTTCTTATTCGTCTGTTGGACGACGATATGTGTCATAAAGACCGAAACACTGTTTATTCTTGCCTACAACAGAACGATCTTCACAAGCTTGGCAACATCGATGCCAACACCGAACACATTCTCTGATTCAACATCGTCAATGAGGTCGATAACGTCATCAGCAATGTCGACACCGTGGATGACAATCTTGACAAGCTTCTCCCACCATGACAGTGAGGCGCCTGAGATCTCGGCAGCGAGCTTGAGAATCAACTCAGCAATCTCCTCGACGTCGCAGTCGCTGATGAGCTTCTCCATCTGATCCATCGCCTGTGCGAGGTCGTGGACGCAGTCCTTGTAGCCATGGCTCCTGAGTGCTCTGTACGCTTCCATAAAGTCGTTCCAGACAACCTCGCCGTCGTGCTTGCACTGGTGGACGTTGGGCAGGATCATGTTGAGGCCCTGGACGGCGCCGCTGAGGAGGAGGCACCACTTATCGTCCTCGCAGTGGGTGTCGAGGTCGGACTTGACAATAGACATGATCGAGCCGAGGGTCTGGCCGAAGGCGGCGTAGTCACCAGACTTGAAGCTGGTGGAGGCAAGTTGGAGGTCCTCGAAGATGTTGATGCCAGCGACGAGGATCTTGAGGTCACCAGTGATACCTTCAGTCTTGCCGAGCTTGAAGAGCTTGGCGAAGTTGTTGAGGTCGTCCTCGAGGTGGGGGATGAGGCAGGTCTTGGTGGCGGAGGCGACGTCCTCGAGGCCGAGGTTGAATGCCTTGAAGGCGGCGTCCCACTTCTCTTCCTCGATGTACTTGACGCCCTGCTCGAACGCGGTCATGGCCTGCTCGAGGGTCGAGGCGCAGGGAGCGAAGTCAATGATAGCCTCGCTGACCGCAGAGAGAATTCCCTCAGCGAACTTGCAGCCGCGGGAGGTGCAGCCGATGGAACGGAGAGCAGAGACGACGTTGCCGATGTTCTTGCCCATGTCAGTGATGTCGCCCTTCTCGTACGACTTGTAGGCGTCGTCGATGTCGTCAAAGAGGTCGAGGCCGCCAACGAGGATCTTGACGATGCCCTCAGCCTCGGAGACCTTGGAGCCCTTGATGTGAGAGGCCTCCTGGTCGAAGAGCTCGGCGAGCTGGGTCAGGTGGCAGGCAGAGACGCCCTGGGAGATCTCATGGAGGCCGTTGCCGAAGTCATCGATGGTGCGGGACCAGTGGCCGGCCTTGGCAGAGGCGATACCGTCCTCAAAGGCGTTGAATGCGGAGTCGAAGTCAGACTCGCACGTCTCGAGGTCGGGCAGGACGATGTTGAGGGCCTGGAGGAGGCCGACGACGAGCTGGCAGCCCTCGGACTTGCAGGAGGCTCCGCGGATCTGGGAGAGGAAGTCACCGATAGCCAGACCGGCACCGGCGAAGTCGTGGTTGGCGAGGTCCTCAGAGGCCTTGTAGACATCGTCGTAGATGTCGACGCCCTTGACAATGAGCTTGGCGTACTTGCCGATGCCAGAGACGTCCGCCTTGGTGAGGTGGGACGCCTCTGTCTGGATCAGCTGGGCGAGCTCGGGCAGTTCGCAGTCCTGGACGGCAGCACCGAACTTGTCGAGGCCGGTGGCGACGTCCTGGATGCCAGTAGCGATGTGGCCGCCAGTGATGGTGGTGAAGCCGGTCTTGATGTCGTCGTAGCCGTCCTCGAGGTCCTTAGAGCACTTGGATAGGTCGGGGAAAAAGATGTTGGCGCCCTCGAGGATACCCTCGATGACGATGCAAGCCTCGGAAGTGCAAGAAGAGGCGCGGAGCTCAGCAACGATTGTACCGCAAAGAGTGCCGAACTTGACGTAGTCGTGTGCATCAAGGGCCTTGACAGCGTCGTAGATGTAGTTAGCAAGGTCGACATCGTTGACAATAACCTTGACGTCGTCGGAGAGCACGTGAATGTCAGCGCCAAAGATCTGCTGGGCCTCAGTGACGATGAGCTTGGACAGATCGATGAAACCGCAGTCGTTGGCAGCGTTGCCGAGGGTACGGAGGCCCGTGCCGAACGCGGAGACGGCCTCCTGGTACTGGGAGCGGTCCCAGAGGGCGGCGGCGTTGTGGAGCTGGGTGCCGGCCTTCTCGATGTCGCCAACGCACGGGGTGAGGTCCTTAGCGATAAAGTCGAGCACGCGGAGGACACCGGCGGCGGTCTGGCAGGCGGTAGTGGAGCACTTGATGAGGGGCAGGAGGTATCCGACAAGGGTGGCGACGTCGGAGGCAAAGGCGTCAGTGGCGCCGGCCTCCCAGTCCTGGTGCATCTTCTCGAGGGTATGGGCGATGTTCTGGCCGTCAATGTAGAGCTCGACGCCCTTGTTGACGTCAACAGAGGCAGTCTTGAGGAGAGCGGCGAACTGGGTGAAGACCTGGTCGAGATCGCCCAGATCACAGTCAGAGATGCCGGTGGCGATCTCGTCGAAGGCCGTGGCGAGGTACTTGGCGGCGTTCTCGTAGTCGTGCTTCTTCCAGGCAGCCGAGAAGGTCTCAAACTGCTTGTAAATGGTCAGGCCGTCGTTGAGGCATGTCTCAACCTCAGCAGCGGTAGCGGCGGTCTCCTGGACGATCTTGTTGAGGGTCTTCAGGACGTCCTGGACCTGCTTGCAGGTGTTGTTGGTGCAAGTGATGAGCTGGAGGAGGTAGCCGGTCAGGGTGGAGAAGTCGGCGGCAAAGTCCTTGATGTCGTCGTTAGTCCAATCCTGCTCGAGCTTCTCGACCACGGCGAAAATGTTCTTGCCGTCCACATAGATGGCAACGCCCTCCTTGAGGTCAACGGAAGCAGTCTTGAGGACAGCAGCGATCTGAGTGAAGATCTGATCAACGTCCTTGAGGTCGCAGTCGGAGATGGTCGTGGAAAGGGTGGTGAACACGTGAGCGAGGTCGGTGGCGGCGTTCTGGTAGTCCTTGGACTTCCAGGCATCAGCGAAGGTTACGAAATGATCGTAGACATTGTCAATGTCCTGAACGCATGTCTTGATCGACTCGGAAGCACCAAAGTCGGTCAGAACCTTCTCGAGAGCCGCCGTGATCTTGTCGGCATCGATAGCACCGATCCTGCCGGTGTCAATGCCAGATTTCTGGGCGAATACGTTAACAACGAGAACTGCTGCCAAAATAAACAAGGCAAACGCGATTCTCATTGTAATATCGTCGGAAAGATTGTGGATAGGATAAACTGCGAAAGAAATAATTTGACTCGATCAAACAGACCCGATGCAGAAACGACCCGCCTATACTAGAGGCGGACCCTGAAAGTCATCCCAAGTTTTGATTTTATTTCGATCTCCTCATCGAATGATCAAATAATTACGACCGAGTTGATCACATGACGCTCATGGACGCCGTATACGGGTCTAGCATCAGCCCGCCCCTGGTCCTGACGTTGAAGAACGACTTGAGGTCCTTCTTCGGCGCCTTTCTCAGCCCCGCCCCCAGGTCTAGGGGCAGGCTGTCCGGGGTCATCATCCGGGGCTGCTTCTGGGCCCCAAACAGCGACCAGACCCTGATAGTCCCGTCACTGCTGCCCGAGGCGACCCTCTTGCCGTCAGACCCGAGGAACATGACCCGACCCCCGTGGGTGGCGACCACCCCCACCTGCTTGATGGCCGATGGGCCCTGGAATATGTCGAACTCCCATCGAGTCACGCTGTTCGACGAGAAACCGTGGCCGACACACAGAGCGTTCGTCCGCTCGGACCAGGCGATGGAGCAGAGCTGGGAGCGGGTGGCGACCTCGGCCAGCATCGCTCCAGTCCGGACGTCCCAGATCCGCAGCTTGCCGTCAGACGACCCGCCGCCTGTGGCAAGGTAGTGGGGCGAAGCATGTGACCATGCAAAGGCCTTCACCGCAGCCTTGTGGCCGACCAGCTTGACCGGCTCGGCCTGGGGCGTGACGTGGGGCGACCTCCACACAAACACTCGGGCGTCGTTCCCCCCCGTGGCCAGATAGGACCCGTCCTCCGACCACCGGACGCCACACACCTCGGCGTCGTGTGCGCGGGCCTCGTGAAGGAGGATATCCGAAGTCATCAGGTCGCTGGCGTTCACTAGACGCTTGGTCATGCGGGCGGCTAGGACAATCATGCGATTAACATTGAACGTAAATACAACTCCTCGACGGGTGCCCACCGAGAGGACCTTGGAGCACGGTCTGAAGCTGAGCGAGGGGATGCGGCCGCAATTGAGCTGGGTGCGGAAGAGGAGTGTGTGGGTCGACACGCTGAGCAGGCATAGGGTCGACAGGGACGTCGCCACGGCAATGTACTGGCCGTCCTTGCTCGCTGCGACTGCCGTGACTGCCTCGAGTCGCCTGTGGTGGGGCGGGGGGACGCTGGGGAGGAGGCGGATGGCGACCTTGCTCAGCCCGTCCTCAGACAGCACGGTGACGCACTGGTCGTGGCCGATGACGAAGTTGCCCGCCGCCCAGTCGACGACGTTCAAGTAGTAGTCATCCACAATCGTCAGGTTCCTGAACGTGCTCGTCGCCGTCACGTTGTCTGCGCCCTGGGCGGCCATGCCCACCGTGGTGAGTGGGTGGCGGGGGTTCTGGGGGACTTGCAGCGTCCTTGCTCGTATGGTTGTGTTAAGAGAAGTAGGGCTGTTGGCGTCTTCGAGGCCGGCGATTGATTGGATGAGCGAGGCTTCATAGGAAGGAAGCTCGGCGCCGTCAGTTTCTTCATTGCGTGCAAAGGAAGCTATTGGAGTGTAAGATTGGCGAATCGTCTTTGTTAATGGCGCTCGAGGAGAATTAAAGGATGAGAGGTTTGATATCATGAGTTTGGATGGGCGCTGCGATTGAGAAAACCTTAAGCTAGCATGGAACATTGCTTACAGCGCATGGACGAAATTGTTCAAGATCAGCGAAGAAAGAAAGTCTGGCCAAATATCCGAGATATGACGGAATCCAGGGTCGACTCCAGCAAGGCTGGGGGCGCTGAGCCTGACAATCACATACTGAAGCTTTCGCTACCCTCGGATCCTCCGTTTGTGCGCTTTGACCAATCAGGAAGTGCAGCTTATGTCACGACTTGCTCATCGTCTGTTCGTGGCTCAACAGCAACATACCCATGGCATATGGCTCTAGAGATGCCATGGGGGTGTGCTATTCCTGGCATGTCATGAGCCCTCGTGCTATTTTTCAACACGAAATTCGCAGCCAAAAATAAATTATTGCCAGCCTCAACCTCTATATAATGTTTATGACGTGAAATATACAGTCTACAGCTTGGGCAGACCCGACTTGCCCAGGGACGGCGGCAGCACCGGCTTCTGGATTGGCGGCAGCACGAGCTTCCCGGACCCCTCACCGGTCGTGGAATGAACCGGGGGCGGCCGCACAACCACGTCGGAGGGCACTGGGACGTTCAACACAGGCCGCTCGATGAACTCGGACCTGTCCTCAGAAATGTCCAGAGGCACAGTGTGCATGTTAAGGTCAAGGTCATCGGCGGTGAGGAGGTCGGCGTTACCGTCAGCCTCGGCCCCAGCGTCAGTGTCGGCCTCGGCATCGTTGGGGATCAGAGGCATCTTGACGACCATAGCACGCTGCTTCTTCTGCTTTGCATCACCCTCCGTCGGCTTCTTCTTCTTCTTGGTCTTGCGATCGATGAATCTCGCGGCACAGCAGGTGGAGAGGCAGTGGGCCATGCTCATCAGCGCCAGGCCGACCAGCAGCAGGAACAAGACGTTGCTCCAGCCGCGGCTCGTCTCGCACAGGCCATCGCTGACGATTCCGGCGACGTCGCCAACAACTGAGCATTCTGAGGCCTGGTCAGCGGCGACAGAGACATTGGACATGCGAATGGTGATGACGCCCAGCGCCGTCTCGAGGTTGTTGGTAATGACGTCGGACATGCCCTGGGTGTCAATGACTTCAAGCGAGTTGTTGAGCTCGGCGATGGCGTCAATGAGGTCGGGCCGGAGGTTGTCGTTGACATCGTTGATCTGATTGTCAAGAGAAGTCAAAGTGGTCAACATATCAACGAGAATAGCGTCGATATCAATCTGAACTTGGTCGATCAGTCCTCTGATATCACTAAGATCTTTGAGTCCATCAACTCCGTTTCGCAGGTTAGTCGTATCCGGCGGTGCAGTGCTGCCCTCGATACAAGCAACGTACGCCTCTGAATACGCCAGGTTAGTCAGTTCATCGTCAGCCCAACTCAGCGCGAAGGAATCGTAGTCTGATTTCTCAGCGGAGCAAGCTGTACAGAAGTCTTCCGCGTTACAGTTGTCAGAGTAGTAAGCGGCCACCAGAGTCTGGAAGTCAGAGATTGCATCATTAGCTGAGCCAGCTGGGGTGTCCCATCCGAAGTTCGTGGGATCTGCAACATCGGTCCGTGATCCTGTAACATTTGCTTGGACCGTAGATATGTCTAGACCGCTAGAGCTCATGTCAATGCTCGTTTGGGAGGTCGCGTCCGACTGCATGTTCTGGATATCAGTCACGACCTCGTCGATTGACGCGTTCAGCTGCTTGACGATCTCTGCGTTGACCCCGAAAGATTCGAGGAACTGCGTCTCGTTGAAGGTCCGGAAGTAGTCGGCGAATGTCGCGCTGTCCGCGAGAGAAGGAATCGTGCCGCTGGTCGAAATAAAGTCGGACAGCAAGTCGGTGATCTTCTGCTCAACGTTAACAGTCGAGAGGTACGCCGGGTTGAAGATGGTCGAGACGGACGCGTCGCTGCAAGTCATCATGTCGGCAATCTTGACCGCGTCGATAGAAATCGTCGTATCTATGCCGGCGTACTCGTTGATGAGGTCAGACAGGCCCTGCATGCCGATCAGGCCGGAGAAGAGGTCGGCCGTCCACATCTTGCCGTTGTTGCAAGTCAGCGAGGCCACCTTCAGCGCAGGGACGGAGCCGGCGACAGCGATAATGAGCACGCCCGTTATGAGGAAGACGCAGCACGACTGTATGTTCATGCACCACGTGCACTTGCAGCCGCCGAGCAGCCCGCCCGAGCAGCAGGCGGAGATGCAGCAGACGGCCGCCAGCAGGAGGATGCCGAGGACGACCGCGGTCACGACGATGCCAGGCCCAGTCACCGCCTCGGGCGTCCCGAAGATAGTAAGCGTGGCATCGACAACGAACGAAGGGACTCCGAGGCCGACAAGTTGCTGACCCAGTCCGGCTGGCGTCTCAGTCGCGAGCCACGCCAGCGAACCGAGCGTGTTCGTCGTGCGGTTGAGCGCGGTGCCGAGGCCGAGCGAGATGAGGACGCTGGCCGCCTCGATGTGTCGGATCTTGCTCTTCTCCTCGACGACGTCGGTGACGTTCTGCCGGACTGTCGTCAGGTCGAGCGAGTTGATGGTGTCATAGACAGTGTTCAGTGGCGCGTGCAGGTCGGTGCCGATGCCGGGTGAGTAAACTGGCGAGTCGAAGCCGGTCGACGTGATTGCGGCCACGTCCGTCTTGAAAGTATCGATAGTGTTAGACAGCTCGGTCAGGTTCGTCTCGAGATAGACGATGGTGTCGTTGAGGTCGACTACGGCGGTCGACACGCCAGTCAGGTTCGAGGCAACATAGTCCATGCACTGGAACTGAGGGGCGAGCACGTTGATGGCGTCGGTCGGTTTGATGTACCGAAGCGCGTCGGACGCCTCAGGCAGCAGCTGGATCGTGCGCACCATGCCGTCGATGTTGTCGAGCACCGAGCTCTTGGCCGACACAGCGACACCGTACGGGCGCGTTGAGAGAGCGTACTGCGTGCTCGCCACGAGCCACAGCAGGGTGCCGGCGATAATTATCATGCAGGCACCGACAGCGCAGCCCGAACAGCACTGGCACTGCCAGATGAGGGCGAGGACCGGGTTGGGGAAGCGGGGACGGGGCAACTTGGGGAGCGTGAAGCACTCGATGCAGCACGCCGCGCAGCACAAGATGAAGATCAATGCGATGGCAATGAGGAGGCAGACAGCCAGCCAGACGGCGAAGGAGGGCACGTTGTTCAGGTCCGAGAGCGAGGTCTCGGGTCTGGGGCTGTAGAGGAACGAGGTGGAGTCCGTGACGGTGTAGTCCGGGATCTTAGAGTACACGGTAGAGTTAGTGAGGTTGAAGGCGTTATCCAAGAACCATCCCTTCAGGTCGTAGCTCAACAAATTGATATTTTGCATCGAAGAAAAGAGCGTGTCGTCCAATAATGTGTTCAGTGATGAGAACACACTATCAGCGCTCACGGCAGCAACAAGAACTGCCAGTATTGCAAGCCACATGGTTCAAATTTTTGACGGTGACGTTCTTACCGACTCTTAGAGAGATACGCGGCCAAATATATATTTCGGTGTGTTGTGATGATTCGAGCGTATATGACCTGTTGCGTGGCTCTAAGGTCAGAAACACAGCACTTTCACCACTGGTCAATTGTTTTCATAACTGAGACAACGGAGCAGGCCCCACTGAAATACCACCTTTCCAGTCATTGAAGCGGTATTTAAGATGCTCAGACGGCGTCAGCACTAGCGCAGGGTTATCATGCTCGAGTCGAAAAGTGAACCTGAGAAGATGCGAGTGGTATGATCGCAGCCGCTATTTGTTACACAGGCATTCGCCTTGTTGGAAAAGAAGCTGAATTCTTCTCTCTATCGCCGCTTGGAAGAATATGCTGCCTCCACTGATAATCTTTCGACAGCTCCCTTCTCGGCCGACGAATCCGAGCCCAAATTCGATGTGATAGTGCAAAAGGTCAGCGATTGGATAGCTCGTGGAGAAGATGACCGCGTTTCAGCTGTGAAGAACCGCGCTATCCGCGACAAAGCCCCCATCATCGACCCCATCTCGACGAGCGAGACCATGATGTCCAGAGCAACCGTAGCGCGCCTAGTCGACCAAGCACTCGACCACTGTGCAGTGAAGGCACCAGAGTGGCGCCTGGTCGAGACAGAGGCCGACCGCGATGCCCTTTCCGACTCAGTGCGGTGGATCCTCAAGCCCGAGCTGGCCTGTGGCCTGGACAACAGCCACACGCTCTACATCACACAGAAGGGCGACCGTACGGCGATCAACTCTGCCCCACTGCCGTTCATCGCCCAGCGCATGGTAGCCCACAGAAACGCTGTCCACAAGGTCTACTACATCCAGGGCCACTGGTCCGAGTCCGCTCGGTCATCAATTGATGGGATGAATGGATCATTCGACAGCCAGGCCCATGCCAGGAGCAGCGAGGCTGTGTCCACCGAGGCCCTGCCCGCTGAGGCCATACAGGCCGCGGGCGACTCGCTTTCGAAGACGCTTGGGCTATCGCTCTTCGGGTTTGATGTCCTGGTGGACGCTGTCGACTCTAGGCTGTACGTGGTGGACGTGAACTACTTTCCGTCGTTCAGTAACATGCCCGACTTCCCGGAGAGGTTTTTCAACATGTGCCGGATGAGATTGGACGAGAAGTAAGAGGTTGGTTTGCTGTGGGACGCTTTGATCATAGCCAGAGCTTGAATGACGGGAGAAACCAAGGAAAGATGGTACGCCTCATGATCTGGCAGACCCAGCCGACCGCTGAAAGTGTTGGGACGAGCGAGGTCGACGAATTAGTGGCAGTGATGTTGTAAAGTGACACAACTATGCAATATTATGTGCTGCTAGACAACAGTAGTTGAGTGTTGATTGATCGTACTGATGCTCTATGGGGATGCCAACAGCATCCCTTCTAACCCTGCTTGTAGGTAAAACCAATGGGGGGTAGAACATTTACTGGTCGTTTGAGGCTCAAACTGATCGAATGTTCGCCCGGTTCGGGTTTGGACCGGGCCGTGCTGGTACGCACGAAGTAAACTCGTGTTTTCGAGCTTCTGTTCTCCTTGACTCCGAGCCAAAATCGAGCGACCGAATTTTACGTCCGCGCTTCTCGCGCCGGAGTCGTGTCGGCGCAACTACGCGCCCTCTCACTCGCAGAGTACTCCTCGCTGACTACAGGCAGCTCGTGTCACCTCGGCGTGACGGCCGAAATATTTACACAGCTCAAAATATATGATACTGGCACCACATCAGGTGTCTGAGATTTATCACCTCGGGTGATGGGTTTTGGCGCAATGTGCAGGATAAGGACAATGCCAGAAGAGTTGTCGCTAGCAGCGACGGCGCCAGGACCGACGCTGGTCAAGGCCAGTGTACCTGCTCGTCAGGTAAGGCGAGCCAGTTCGACTTACCCAGAGAATGCCAGGTGGCGGTAAGTCCCGAATATTTACATAGCAAACCAGGGGTTTCTTGTAAATATTCTTCCCCCGTTGGAAAGACGTCGTATGTCATAAGGCTTGGTTATCAAGCGATCCTGATCCGGTCCCGGCAGGTCGTGTAATCAAATCAGGATGGCCAGTTCGAATGGCCGACGAGACTTCGGACGCGGGGCGCCTACCTCATTCTCAGATCGCGGCCGGAAACCGCCTCGCTCCGGCATGGTGATGCGCCGACCAGGCGAGCCGCGCAGTTTATGCGGGCAGAATGGTAGAAAATTCGGAACATCCAGATCCAACGGCACGATACTGGTCAAGACCGGTATATCCGCCCAGTAGGTAAGCTGGCCGGAGTCCCCTGATCGTTTACACTAGCTCTCTTCTTTAATAAACGATCGCCCCCCCCGTTGGGTAGAGCAAGTATGTCTAGAGGCTAGGACTGGGTTAACCTGCGCGCAGGATAAGGAAAGCGATGCTTATACGTAAAATTCTCGGCCACCGGGACTCGAACCCGGGTCTTAAGAGTGAGAGTCTTATGTTCTAACCAGCTATACCATGGCCGAATTTACTTTCCCAGGTTGTCCGAACAACACGCGACTCCGCGGAACTTGGGGTAACCACTCTCGCGCAGGGGCAGGGGATGCGTTATGCGATGCGGCGATGGGGCGGGAGGCGCAGGGGGGCTCGGGGACGACGCAGCCTAGAGTGGCCGAGTCAGCCGAGTCGCGACTCCGGCACATTTCTGGTGAGGCGATTAGGGGCGAAGTTCGGCCCAGCGGGCCTTGCACTGAGTGACGTAGTCGCTCCAGACGGTCATGTTGCCCTCCCAAGTCTTGAGGAAGACCAGGTCGCGCATGGTTCCCGCCAGGTGCGGCCGTGCGATGGCGTCGCAAAACTGCACCGCCCAGTCCGCGGTCAGGCGGGACTCCGTGGCGCCGCCGACGGTGGTGGCGGCGACCAGGAAGGTGACGTCCCAGTTGGCGTACTCCTTGGTCTTCTCGAGCTCGGCGTCGCGGGGGTGCAGCCCGCAGTAGAAGTCCACGTATACATCATCGTGTACCGCGTTTCCGACCACGTCGCGCTCGCCCCAGACCTTGAGGTCGGCCCGCTTGTGTGTGGGCGCTGCGGCGTTGGTGACACGGAACTGTGGGTGTGTGTCGCGGAGGTCGACCTCTGGACGGCAACGGGGAATGGGCCGCCCGCGTAGGTCGTCCTGGGCTACCAGGTCGTGCACAGCCATCTTAACGTGGTCGTGGCGTGCGGTAATGGCGCCTTCCTTGAGGTGGGCGCACCCTAAGGCGTGGCGCCACGTGACATCCTGCTGGCCACAAAGGGGACATGTGACCGGCATTTCGCGGAATGGGGCGACATTCAGGTGTGCCCGGGCGATTGGGACGAACGCGCTGTCGCATGAGACGTGCTCGAGGTCCAGGGGGCTCAGGCTGGCCTCCTTCCTGAGGATTCCGGCGGCGGGTGCGGTGAGGGAGCTGCAGTCGGTGAGGCCCTGGGAGACCTCCTCGGGGTCTAGACTGAAGTCGTGGGGTGTCTTGGGGCGGTAATTGGCCGTCCAGGTCTCTGCCAACATCGTTGTGAGGTTCTTCTGTGGCTTTTCAGCCTCGATGTCGAACAGGTCCTGGGTGGTCTTGGGCCACCTCTGGCACCCATTGGGAGCGAATAGCTCCTCCTCCATGGCCCTTGTGATGCCTAGGGCGTGCAGCTGGTGCGCTGCTCCTAAAAACGCACATTGCCAAATGAGAGAGGGAAGTGGAATCCGAAGCCCGTAGTCATCATAATCAAGTGCAAGGCGCTCTTTTGGGATATTTGAAACGTCCGTTTCTTGAAGTATGCGGCCGATAACGGTTCTCAGCGTGTGTTCGAGCCTTTTGGTTCGGCATTCGTGCCCGATCGGGCTCACGTTGCGAAATACTGCTGAAGCCATCGGTAGAACGCATGACCTGATCATGTTGATCGCTACGGCGGCTGCTTTTGGCCCCACGGTCTCCGTCATTTCTGCGACGCGTTCGAGCGCCTCCTCCATGCGCGTGAAGATATCATCCACTGCCTGGGAGATGCCGGCGTCGTCTCCTACGGGGATTCCCAACGCGCGTCCGCTCCGTCTGCCAAGTGATCCGGCCTTCGTCAGGATGAGGCACTTCTGCCTGTTGACGCGCATACCAACGGCCTTGCATGCTGCTTCCACTCGCACGTAGAACGTCTCTATCGAGCGTTGGTCCGCGTGGGCGGGCAAGAGACCGTACAAGTCATCTTGGTACCCGAGAATGGTGGCGCTCGGGAGCTGAGACCGGAGGCTCTTCAGGATGGGCATCATTGCCAGCGTGAAGAGTGCGGGCGAGAGCGGGTCACCCTGGTGGATGCCCTCGCGGCTGTCAATGACCTTGCCAGTCGGCGTTAGCAGCTTGCCCTCTCTGTACATCGTAGTGAAGTATGGGAGTGCGGCTGGGGCATAGGCCTGCAGTACTGCATGAAGGTGAGCCCGGGACACTGTGCCATACGCATTGGACATGTCCACAGCACAGACCTTGTGGCCCGACTCGTAGGCCTCGGCGATCTTGTTGGTCATGATGTCCAGGCCGCAGCTCTCACCCAGCCCATACTGCTCTGGGCAGACCCCATCGTCCCGGAGGCGGGCCGAGACGGCTGAGGCAAGGACCTTCGCGGCAAGGCGTCGGAGAGACTCGCCCATAGCGATGGGTCTGACGCGATCTTGGCCCTTTGGTAGCGCGATGAGCCGTGCGTGCGCGAGGATGCTTGTGTACTCCTCTCCTGCGATGATATCTCTCACGAGAGGTAGCAGCGCCTGGACAAGCTTGCCTTTCCGCAGTCTGTGGGCCAGTTTGAGATGCAAGAAGCTCAGCCCGGATGGGCCCGGTGCCGAGTCCGCCCTCATCCTTCCTAGGGCTTCGTCAACCGCCTCGAACGTGATCTCAAAGGACGTCAGTGCGTCGGTGTGGGGTGTGAGTGCCGGTGTCTGGGGATCGTGAAGTGGGGTGGCCTGCATTTCCTCCAGCTTCTGGTCGATCTCTCCCGGTGTCAGTGTCATTTCCGCCGAAAGCAGGACCTTCATGGCGCTTGAATAGTACCCTGCGGCGGCCTTCGAGTATGCAGCTCGCTCCGGAGAGCGGGCCCGGAGAGAAAACGCCCTTCTTCCCAGGGCGGTATACGGTCCGCGCGTGCCGAAGGACGGCGGCTAGCGCCTCTCGCTTCCGACTCTCCGGGGCGTTGGCAAGGGCCACGAGCAGCTGGATCAGCCCGTTCACAAACCTGGCTGCCGCCTTTCGCGAGGGCTTTGATCGGCCGATACGGCCGGCTTCAGCTGGATGGGGAAGGAACGCCAGTTCGAGGGGCAGGTCGCCTGCGATGGGGTCAGTTGGTGGCATGGGGAGGAGTGCGGCTCTCGGTCTCCGCTGGGTCAGACTGGGTCTGGTGTGCGGTGGACCACCGGTTGTGGGGTCCTGCCGGAGTCCGCAGGCCTCCCTCATGAAGTAGACCAACCTTGGTGTGAACTCGCGGAACCCTTTCGGGAAGCTGTAGGGTGGCCGCCTGTCCGGCTCGTCAGCGAAAATGCCTTCCAGAAGCTGTGTCCAGCGTTCGCGTGACATCCTGTGGACGCCATTCTGCCCGCCGGACACTTCTCCGACCCGGACTGCTGTCGTGAGTGTGGACCTTACCTGCTCGGCCGAGCCCCAATGAGACTCGACCAGGTGGGTCGGGATGTTTGCGGTGAACCTATGCCGGAGTCGATCCAGCTTGGCAGGCTCAGCCACCCCTGGGTAGGCGTGGATGATGCTGGCCCAGGGTGCGCCTCCGTGATCTGGTTAAGAGCGCCAGGAGGGCCTGTGTACACAAATGTACGTGGTTCAGGGCCTTGGCTTGCCTGCGGCGGCGGGCGAAGGGGAGGGTTGGCTGAGTCACCACGGGCTTCGTGCCCGGTCTCTGACTCAGCTCTCTCCCCTTCCCCGTCTTCGACGCCCGCCAGGGAGAGGAACTCGGACACTGCGGTGTCGTCGATGTTCCTCTCCTCTGGCTGGGTGGGGGCAACCTGGGCGGGGGTCTGGCGCGTGGGCCTGTCACCCTGCGGGGCGGTTGCGGGCTGCGGCCCAGTTAGGGCGGCAGCGGAGTCGGTGGGGGCAGCCTGGGCAGGGGTGGTGTCGGTAGACCGGTCACCCTGCGGGGCGGTTGCGGGCTGCGGCCCAGTTAGGGCGGCAGCGGAGTCGGTGGGGGCAGCCTGGGCAGGGGTGGGGCTCGGGGGCCTATCACCCTGCTGTTGACGGTCTGCGCGGCCAGCAGCTACGCGACACGCGTATGCTTCTGCCTCGAGGAAGGCAGTGCGGTCTCGCGCAGGGCTTGCCGGGCGGGCCTCCTCGACACGGCTGATCAGTTGGGCGTATGACTGACGCCCGGTCTTGGCGCGGCGAGCGGCGATCTCGGACGGGCGGAGCGGACGAGGGTGCTCCCTCATGAGCTGCTCATCGGTCCTTCTGCCCCGTATCACGCGCTCGAGGGCCTCGTTGGCACGATCAATCGAGATCGTAGCAGTGAACACCTGGTTGGTGGCTGCGGCGTGAAGAAGTGAAGTGGCATTGGCGATGTGGTCATCACGGCGGGATGCCTTCGGCTTATGGCCTGGCCCGAAGCGGTTTGTGGCCGCATGAACGTAGTCCGTGATCAAAGAAAGGTTGTTGATCGTGAAGAAGCGTTTGTTGTCCGTCACAAGGCGCAATAAACGATCTTTGTTCATACAAACCTCGATGAAGGCCTCAGCGTTCTTCGGCCACGAGCCTTTCGGGCAGTGCTGACGAATTTCGTCCATTACGCGCAGGAGCGCAGCGAACAGCGCTAGTTTCTGGTAATTCGTGTCACCTGGTCCTTCATCGGATGTATGGCAGGATTCTTCGCCTTGCGGCGGCGAATCGAGCAACTTTCCTCTGGATACCATGGCCGAATTTACTTTCCCAGGTTGTCCGAACGACACGCGACTCCGCGGAACTTAGGGTAACCACTCTCGCGCAGGGGCAGGGGATGCGTTATGCGATGCGGCGATGGGGCGGGAGGCGCAGGGGGGCTCGGGGACGACGCAGCCTAGAGTGGCCAAGTCAGCCGAGTCGCGACTCCAGATTTCTGTGCAGGGACCTGGTTATAGGTTGAGCTCGGCCCAGCGGGCCTTGCACTGGCTGACATAGTCACTCCAGATGCTGAGGTTGCCCTCCCAGGCCTTCAGGAAGGCCGTGTCGCGCATGGTTCCCGCCAGGTGCGGCCGTGCAATGGCGTCGCAAAACTGCACCGCCCAGTCCGCGGTCAGGCGGGACTCCCGTGGCGCCGCCGACGGTGGTGGCGGCGACCAGGAAGGTGACGTCCCAGTTGGCGTACTCCCGGGTCTTCTCGGTCTCGGCGTCGCGGGGGTGAAGACCGCAGTAGAAGTCGACGTAGACGTCGTCGTGGACGACGTTTCCGACCACGTCGCGCTCGCCCCAGACCTTGAGGTCAGCCCGCTTGTGTGTGGGGGCGTCGGCGCTCGTGACGCGGAACCTAGGGTGGGTGTCGAGCAGATCGAACTCGGGCTTGCAGTGGGGGATGGGGCGCCCGCGGAGGTCGTCCTGGGTCACGAGATCGTGCACAGCCATCTTGATGCTGTCGTGGCGTGCGTTGGTCGCGCCATCCTTCAGGTAGGAGCAGCCGAGGGCGTGGCGCCACGTGATGTCTTGCTGGCCACAGAGGGGCAGGTGACCGGCATCTCGCGGAATGGGGCGATGTTGAGGTGCGCCCGGGTGACGGGGACGAACACGCTGTCGCAGGAGGTCTGCTCGAGGTCGAGGGGGCTCAGCGCGGCTTCTTTGCGGAGGAGTCCGGCGGCGGGGGCCTCGAGGGAGCTGCAGTCAGAGAGGCCCTGGGAGACCTCCCTCGGGGTCTAGGCCGAAGTCGGCGGGTGTCTTGGGGCGGTACTTGGCCGTCCAGGCTTTTGCAAGCATCGTAGTGAGTGTCTTCTGCGGCTTTTCAGCCTCGATGCTAAACAGTTCCTGGATGGTTTTGGGCCACTCCTGGCACTCTTCTGGAGAGAACAGCGCCGCCTCCATGTCCCGGGTGATGCCTAGGGCGTGCAGCTGGTGGGCTGCGCCCAAAAATGCACA